>JAUKPT010001851.1:0-14299 GCA_032273505.1 Nanomia bijuga | reverse complement strand
TCAGTTTTAACAAAATCATCAAAATCTTCACGATGTTATTTACAACCAATCAGAAAGCAAATTTAACGATAAGTTGCAGTCAACTCCTTACTGCGAATAACATAAATAAATAAATAAATAAAAACCTCCTTGTGTTCTTTATCGTCAAACACGTTGTCATCGAGCACTTGTTCCACACGTTGGAAGTATCTCAAAGTGTCCTGTGACTCCCCTGTCCCTGCCCCTCCCCCTCAAAGTTGGACGTCATATGTTTATAGCCCCATAAATAATAACAAATAAATAAAAACCTCCTTGTGTTCTTCATCGTCAAACACGTTGTCGTCGAGCACTTGTTCCACACGTTGGAAGTATTTCAAAGTGTCCTGTGATAATCGTCCCACTTTTTCGTCTTCCTCCTCTCCACCACCACCTTCCCCATCTTTTTTGTCATGCTCCCCTCCACCTCCAGCTGCTGGTGTGTCATTCACTTTAATGTCGCAATCTTTCGAATACGTTTTCGGTTTTCTTTCTCTTCGTTCACCCATTTTCTTTTTCTTTTTTTTGTCTTCTAGATTTTGTTTTGTTATCTTTTTTATCTATTCTCTAACAAACAATAAAGTACACTTAAAATCACTTAGGGGATTGTCTAAATTTGCCTTTTCATTGGTTGAAGATTACAGCATCAAAAATCTGATTGGTTGATCTCGAAACGTCATCATTTGATACTTTGTTTAAGTCAAAAATGATGATATAAATTTTTAGTGGACCAATCAGATTCTTGATAATGTAACTTTACCACAATTTGTGGAAAACCCTTTAGGGATTGGCTAATTTAGCCGATTGTTTGGCTGATGATTACATCATCGAGATTCAGATTGGTCTATGAAGAAACATTTCAATTATTTTTGATTTTAACAATACATCAAATTGTGACATAATATTTTTAACCAATTAGCTTCCCTCCCGATGAAGTTATTTCTAACCAATCAAGCGGCTAAAATAGCCAACCCCTTACAATCAGACATGAGCGTGTACAAAAAAAACACAAATGCTTCAGAAATTCAAAAGTTTGTATAATTAGGACTATTGATTATTCGAATATTACACCAGTATTAATGAAGACGCCATATTGTTATAAAAATGACTATCATTCAATACCAAAAAAATATGCAGAATATTTGCCTTTAACACCTTTAAACAATAATATTTGTACGTAATTGCTGGTTAAATAAATAGACAATCTGGGATTTTTCTTTACTGTGTGAGACAGTATCGTGTATCAAGGGGTTTGCCAAATATGAAAAAAAATACCTCAAACTTTACACATATATCAGGAAAATAAGTAAAAAATATCTAATAGTATTTACAAATTTTAAAGATTGATAATATTCTCAAAATTGTAGAATAAATAGACTTATCAATTCTATTAATTACAATATATTTCTGCCTAACCGGCCATTTTCAAGAAATAAGATAAGAAAAAAAAATTTCTCAAAATTAAGATCAAATTATCCATATGAATATGATGTCAAAGCTTAACCTAGGGTTGGGGTTGCAGAAAAGCCTTTCAAACAGGGAGAAGAAAAAGGAAAAAGTCGAGTATGAGGTGAATAAAATACCCCCCCACCCCACCAAAAAAAAATCCCTTCAGTAGTACTGTCGTTCATTGTTTGATAAAAAGACTTGTTGTCTTCAACTACCCAAGAATATAAATACGCTCAAAACAGCCGAACCGAGAAGAGTTGAACACCTTGCTTAAACTCTTTTTTAACAATTATGCAATAATACTTTTCTGTATCCAAAATAACATTTATGACAATTGAATGGTGAATGGCGAAACTAAGTGGAACTTTCTGACTAAAGGATTGTCTACAAATTATCATCGGTAAGTTTTATGTCTCATTGGTTGAAAATTTTCAGTTTTAACAAAACATCAGTTTGAAGTGAACCAATCAAAATCTTCATGATGTAATTTTCAACCAATCAAATGGCTAATTTACCAACAAACCCTAAACTTCTGACCTCAGAGTGACTCAAATCAATCATAATTTTGAGAAACAGAAAAAACAGAAAAAATATTAAGGGATTGTCATCAAATTATTTATTATGGCTAATTCGATCTTTTGATTGGTTGGAAATTACACCATCAAGGTTCCGATTGGTTCACTTGAAAATGTTTTCATCATTTATGATTTTCAAAGAGGATGTTGACATTTTGAATTGAACCAATCAGAATCTACCTAAAAAGTACTAATTTTCTTTTGGAGTTGTTACTGCTTTTTTAACACAAGGGCTGACAATTCCGAAAAATTTGACTTAAAAATTGAAATTGTGGGTATTAATTTTTCTCGAATTCCACAAATGGAGAATTTTTGCAAGAAAAACGGGGAGAAAATTAATACCCAGGAAAAGTTCTACTCTTAAGGTATGTGATGTAATTTCCCTCCAATCAAATGATGACAATTTGAAATGAACCAATTAGGTTCTTCATGTAATTTTCAACGAATCGAATAGCAATTGTGAAAACATAGCATCAAGAGTCCAACAAGTGAACCTTATCAATAACCTTCGCACTTATTTCCTTATAAACAAAACTCTGACTCGACTTAGGCTGCGACAGTACAATCGGATAACCTTTATCAGAATACTCTCGTATCTGCAAGTCAAGTGGAACATTCCCTAAAATTTCAGTTCCAAAATCGTCTGATAATTTCTTCGCACCATCATGCCCAAATATATGTTCGACGTGCTGACAATTCGGGCAAATATAATGACTCATATTTTGAACGATGCCTAAGATGGGTATGTTAACTTTTCGGAACATTTCAATGCCCCTTCGCGCATCTAGCAATGCAATGTCTTGCGGGGTGGTTACAATCACTGCACCGTTTACGTCCAACATTTGCGTGATAGTCAATTGAGTGTCCCCAGTGCCGGGAGGCATATCTATGATTAAATAATCAAGTGGTGACCAATGGACGTGACGAGTCAGCTTTTGAAGCGCACCCATCACCATCGGACCTCGCCATACAATGGCTTCATTTTCCTCCACTAAGAAACCCATCGACATGCATTTAACACCATAATTAACTAACGGTTCCATCAAATCGTTATCTGTTAACGATGGGTTACCCGATAAGTTCATTAGTTTAGGAATAGAAGGGCCGAAAACGTCTGCATCAAGAATCCCAACTTTCGGTGCATTTTGGTGGTTCGCGAGTGCTAATGCGACATTTACAGATGTAGTTGATTTTCCAACACCGCCTTTTGCTGATGACACCAAAATGATCTTCTTTACTCCTGGCAGAGGTTGCTTTTTGGGTAAACCTCTTGCCATTAATTCACGTTGTTTGGGTGTCACACTGCTAGAACCGCTTGTGAAGTTTGTTGAGTGACCACGGACGAGTGTAGTTGTTAGTTTCCTCAAGATACATTTCACGTGCTGAATGTTGATGCTGCTATGAGGCAAACGAATCTTCATCATACATGCATTGACACTGAAAAAAACTGAAAAAAGGGAAAAGAAAAAAAGAATTATCAGTCGAGAAAAGTCAAGTCTGCCTGTGTAAGTATGAAGTATGTATCATAGACCAAATACCAACCACTTTCTAAAAATACAGACCTATAGCTGGACTACTTTTTCACAATACAGACCACTTTCTAAAAATACAGACCTATTACAGACCATTTTCTAAAAATACAGACCTAAACAGACCACTTTCTAAACCTACAGACCTATAACAGACCACTTTCTAAAAATACAGACCTATAACAGACCACTTTCTAAAAATACCGACCTATAACAGACCACTTTTTCACAATACAGACCTAAAACAGACCATTTTCTAAAAATACAGACCTATAACAGACCACTTTTTCACAATACAGACCTATAACAGACCACTTTCTAAAAATACAGATCTTTAACACACCATTTTTTTAAAAATACCGACCTATAACAGACCACTTTCTAAAAATACAGATCTATAACAGACCATTTTCTAAAAATACCGACCTATAACAGACCACATTTTCACAATACAGATCAAAAATACAGACATAATTACCAGTTTGTTTTAATTAGTACGATAAACCAAATGTTCAGATTCATCATTTAGAGAGTATACCAAAGAAAGTAAACCAAAATAACTGTCTGTCTGAAAATGATGGGTAAACTTACCTTTTCATGATTACATCACCAAAAATCTGATTGGTTGATCTCAAAATGCCATCATTTGTTTTGTTTAAGTCAAAAATGATGATATAAATTTTTAGTGGACCAATCAGATTCATGATTTAAAAAACACTTATTAAAGAACATCCAGGATACAAAAATTGCAATCGACAGGTCACTTTTTGGATTAGTAACTTCTAGAAATACACACTCAGAATACAGACCAAACCAAGACCAAATGCCCATCTTGTGACAAGATGTCCATCATTCCTTCTCAGAATACAGACCACAACACAAGCAGACCACATTTGTGAAAAAGTCTATTACAAACCAAAATCATTTCTCTGACCTAATTACCATCACTTGATTAATGATAAAGATAAAGATTATTTTTCTGCAGAGAGAAATCATTTAGTCAAAGGCTATTACAATGTGCTTAGCCCCTACAATAAAATATACTAATTGCTAAAATAGAGTATATAACAAGTACATACTTCAAACTTGGAACTGAATTAGAAATTATGATTATGATTATGATTTCACGGCTGTGAAACAACTAAAGGTACTTGAAGTTTAAATTTTTTTAAATCAAAAAAAAATCGACCTCAATTTCATTTCTGGAGTTCACAGAAATCCAGAAAACTTTTAATGAGTTTTTATAAACCTTTTCAGCCTAATAATTAAAGGACATTCTTTATGATATAAACGAAGATATTCAATTAACTTTTCTGTTCCATTATTTATCTGATTACAATTTTAACAGACTCCAAAGACTATTTATTGATAAATATAAAACCCAAGAAATTCTACTCATTCAACATTACATTAATAAGAGCTTAACCTGCGGTGGGGAATGGGGGTGGTAAAACTCCCCCCTTGATGATAAACCCTTCATAACACAAGAGTTTACGAAAATTTTGACTGAGATCAGACTAAAAACGTACTTTGGGGCCCAAATGCCCAAATATGGTCATTTGGGCTGAGACCCCCGGAAATTGAAACATTTCATTAAAATATCTCTTAAGCGAAAAACGTGGCAAATATGCTTCCAATGAGCCCTCAAACACCATCAGATGATGATTATTCATCAAGATATTAAATTTATTCTTATATTTGCTGTTCTGGACACACTGCTTCCCCCTCCTTCCATCCACAAATTGGATCACAAGAATATCCAATGTACAGGTTCATTTTTGAAAGCTATAAGTTTTTATTTCGACTAAAAATATCAAATTATGATATTTTGAAATGCAGATTTTTGAAGAATCAGAGAGAATGAAAAAGTTTCCGAACAATTTAAAATAGCAAAGAAAAAGATTTTGAGAATATTCCGAAAGATTCAAAATGATTCCAAAGCCTCTGAAAGATTCCTAAATGCATTTTGAAATGCAAAGTAAGAATATTCAGATTGTTCAATTATTCGTGTTGCTCCTCCCCTGTAATCAAGAATTAACATTTTAAGTGCCCCTTTCCCCCTCTTAGATTATGTCAAAAGTAGGATTAACATCAAAATTATTTAAAATAATATATTGAATATGAAAACATAAAAAATGATAAGAAGGTTTGCATATTCCAGTCAACAGGAAACCAGATCTGAAAATGACCTTAAATCTATGAAAATCATTTTTAAAACTTAAACCCAAACTAAAATGGAAAAAATTGAAAAATCAAAAGAATTTCTCCAGAATTAGTCATAAAGTAAAATGCAAGGGGGGACAAATTCATTTCAGAGAAATTTGGTGCATAATTGCTATGCAAATGCCCCTTGGAAAAAATCAGAAAATTAGATAAAAAAAAAAAAGAATGCGTCCTGTGTTAAAAATATTGAATTTCAATCGTTCACATATACAAACAAAAAGATCATAATGATGTTATAACAAAATAAAAAATTCCTGACAGAAACCTATACCTTAAAAAGAATAAAAAATAACGAAGTGAGCAGTGCTGTAAGCTTTCTTTTTAAAATTCTTCACTTATTTCCAAAAGGATAAATCCATCATTTTTTAAAATCTATTAATCCATGAATTTGGATCCTTCTAAAACCATCAAAAATTAAAAAAAATCGACTTAAGTTCAGTATGCAGGACCTTATCCAAATGAATGTGTAGGAAAAGTATTAAAGCCTTGATTCATCTTAGGTGCATCATTAACATGAATTAAAATTTTACTAAAATATTTATTCCTTTTAACAACTAAATGACTATACCAAAAGAATTTGCTGTGCAATTAAAAAAAAAAGATTGTCACCAAATTATGTCTAATACAATCTTTTGATTGGTCAAAGATTCTGATTGGTGTATGTAGAAATTTTTCTTCATTTTGGATTTTAACAAAACATCAAATTGTTTCATTGTTTACATTTCTGATGCTGTAATCTCTTACCAACCAAACAGTCAATATTTTGGTGATAATTCCTTACATGAAAAAAAAAATAAAAAAAAAATAAACTGAATGCATTGTGCACGAAACCCTGAAAATGTAAAAAAAAAAAGATGATGGAACAGCTAATAAATTATGGCTAATTCAAAAAAAGTAAAGTCAGTCTGATTCGCTGTCTATGTATATCTCATTCACAAAAAAAAGCGCCTTGCTATAGACAACTTAGTAAAATATTTCTAAAAATCTGAATTATGACATCTTCATAATATCTTTAAATATGAATAAAAGACATAGACAATTTTGTAACTCCAAACACAAAACATGAATTCTGAACTCAAATAATACATGACATATCCTCATATAAAAATAATTCAACTACCACAAATATTTGGGTAGAGAAAAATGTTTAAAGTCAAAAATAATGATACCATTCTTCAAAACTCTCTTTAATTTAGCCATTTGATTGGTTTTACAGGGTGTCTAGTAGATTTTGAGCCCATTTTCAAGGTTTCCAAGGTTTTCAAGGTTTTTTCACATAAGTTTGGATACTTTTCAAGGTCATGAAGTACAATAAAAATACCAAAAATTTGGTCATTTAAGACCTTTAGTAGATATCCATAATGGTTCTATTAATAATTAATTGTATGCAGGCGAAAATTTCATAAAGCAAGAAACAAATGAAAAAAATTAGCATTTTCGACGTTTTCAAGGTCACCATGTTTGTTTTCAAATTTTTTAAGGATTTTAAGGTTTTCAAAGTTTTCAAGATCCTCTAGACACCCTGTTTGATTTACATCAAGAATTTCATCATCATCTTCAGTTTTGATAAAACTTCAAATTGTGACATTTTCAACCCTATCCAGACCAAATCTTGCAACCCCCTCCCTATTAATGGAAAAAAACAAACAGAGAACGAGGTCAAATAAAAAAACGAATAATATGGGTGTTTAGAAAGACTATTTTATAAAAGATTTGATTTCTGTTAGATTTGATATATCTATTAGATATTTCTCGTTTTTTGACACTTCTGGTGGTGATTCTTGTTCTGAACAAAAGTTTAAAAACTCCAGCTATACCGACCAATAAACAAATTATCCCTTGAACATTTCACGGAAAGATCAATCACAAAACATCCTCATCGCAACAACTTTAAAGATTTTCTGCTTTTGGGATCCAGGCACAGTGGGCTGGGAAGCAGACATCAGAATTTTTATTTGATAAAATGATGCTTTTATTTAGAGAGCCCATAGTGTCTTCATTTTATAATGGACGCACTTTTGAGCTGACTACAAGTAGTTAGTGAGTTATGACCAATTTATATGTGGCGGGAACCTCAATTGGTTGGAAATAACATCATCACAGTACCCACCCAAAATTTTCAAGGGGAGCATTTTCCATGTTAAATAGAGGAATTTCAGAAAATGACACAACAAAGCCCAATTTTGATAAATTGTATTATCAGAAAAATTAAGGGGGCAATGTGCCTAAAGGAAATAGTACAAAATATTAGACAGAATCCCTCAGCACACGAGTGGCCACCGTGATCATATACAGATCGATTTGATTGGAAATGTCACTATTTGATGCTTTGTTCAAAGTAGATCAATCAGAATCTTGTAATTTTCAACCAATCAAACGAAAAATTTCTATGGTCAGAAGATAATTAGTTGGAATTGTCTGTCTGCAAATTTGTTTGGTTGGAAATTACATCATCAAGATTTTGATTGGTTCATTACGAATGTTACAGGTGGAAGTACCGCAAAATAGCATTGTACCGCAAAATGTACAAAGTCAGATTTGACCTCAGAAATACCCAAGACTAGGACACTTAGTTCAATTCATTTTGGGTGTAATACAGATAGTTCTATAACATTTATAAAGAATAACAGTAGATCTAAGTTAAGGACATTTAAATTCCTTGCATATTTTGCGGTACTTTCACCTGTAACATGAATTTCATAGTAATAACATTTTGAAATCAACCAACAGGATTCTTGATGGTGTAATTTTCAATCAAACAAACAAACAAACTCTTCTCTATGATTGAATTAAATTCTCTTCATTTACAGCTACATGCGAATAATTGAACATTCCTTTGAGCAGACGACACGTCAAGAGTGGCTGCGATGGAGCAGGCGGTAAAATCGGTCCGTTATAATCAACGTAAACAAACGGATATCTTAAAACACAATAACTTGAAGCTGGTAATGTTATTCCTTCACGAAGGCCTGTATAAAATATCGGAGTCACGTCTCGTTCGCCTGGTTGCACACGCGGATTCAACGTCAGTGTTATTGAAGAGTCAGGTGTAACAACATAAGTACGTGTTATTTTTGCTAAATGTAAAGGTTTTGACGAACGGCAAGGACAAGGAAAATATAGTGGCATATGGCCTGATACTAATTTTGTTGCATTTTCTCGTGTATGTCCTGATGCAGATACTTTGACCATTTTGTCGGGAGCAGAACAAAAGAAACGATGTCCGCGTGGGCATTCATATTCGTTTCCTATATAAGCTTTCACGGATGTGGTATCTTTAAAATTACCCATTTTCATCTTGTTTACTCCGGTTTTCTCGGATTGAGCGAGTTCAGTTACTTGTGTTTGTACTTGTGACATGGTCTGGAAAAACGGAACATGCGACGCAGGACCGTGAGTTGGTGCCAAAGCGTTGCTGCCACTCGGTGAAGGAGCCTGAGCTGCTTCCCCAGGTGCTGGCCATTGTTCTTTTTGATTCGAAATATCTGGTTTTGCAACTTCATCTTTATTTTCTGAAACTGGATAAATATCACTCGTTCGTACCGTTATGTCCCACAACAACAAATAATTTGATCCTGAAAAGAAGCCAGCTTGTTCAACGCCTTTAGCAGGATTGTACAAGCTAGCTGGTCCAAGAACAATTAAAGACCATGATGGAAATAACGGCAACAAACCAGATTGAAGATTTATTGTCATCATTCCTTCATAGTAGTCCATTCCAGATGTGTTGGCACTTTCAGATCCGAGAGAATGATCTTCCAGATTTTCTTCCTGGCCCTGTTGTTGAACACTTAATGTTTTTGTAGCTTGAACCATATCTTCATATTGTGATAAGAAACTTGTAGTACACTCCCCCTGGGCATCAGATGTACCTTGAATTTGAAAAGTACTCCCACCTCCATAGCTGAGACTGGCTTCAGTTAAGTTCTTGACAGCAGATATTGAACTAAGGCGGTCAGACAATGCTGCATCGGCACATTCATCGGCAGTGTTTTTAACAGGTTTCTCTGGATCTGCCTCTTCTGCGTGAATGCCATTCATTTGAACAGTTTCGTGTTGACTGTCCTGAGTCTCTCCTTCATCTTCTTTTGCGTCTGTTTTCCCTTCATCACCATTATCTTCTGTCTGTTGTTGCGATGGTCCAGTATTGAACGATAATTCTGACAAAGATGTTTTGGAGTTACGACCAAGGATTGTAATCTGATGTGTTTCTAAACGTTTTTGTAACGAAGGTTTAGTTTTGTCTTTCACAGACGGATCATCTATTGGAAACGACGGAAACTTCAAGTGTGTCAAATAAGAACAACATTTCTTCTCAAGATTTTGATAGAATTCATAATTTGCTTCTTTCAAGTCAAATGGATCTTCACGCGTTCCTTGTGTTCTTCCACAGTTGCACGCAGCTATACTGGTGACACGACTTGAGTGCGATTTAACAGGGATACCAGTTTTCTCTTCAGCGTTCTCAGCTTTCCCATCGGGAATGTTATGATAAGGATACACACAGGGTTGGCCTGTCATACTCATCACTTCACATAAATGGCGCCCATTCCACCAAACTTGATTGCATTCCTCTTGTAACTGATTGGCATAATGTTCGTACGCAGGTCCACGTGCATTCATAGCAAACACTCGTAAACAATGACTAAGTTGAGCCAAATGCACAGACTGGACGTAATGGGAGGGAAGATTATCCAAGTATGCACTTGTCGCCATCGGTGAAACTTTATGACAACGATTTTCAGAAAATTTCCAATCTAAATCTAACGATTGTGATAAACTTTTTACATGTGAATTATTATCTAGTGCAGTTCCAAGAAAGTAATCATAAACAACTTCGCAAACACGATACCATAGACCGATTGTTGGTGCTTCGACATGAGTACCACGACGTCCTTCGGCAGGCACTTCTCGACTTTCAACAGTCATCATGTAATCAATTTGTTTATATAGGAAGTCACGTAAAGAAATATCTTTTGTTGAGTTACTATCATCTATAAGTCCACCCTTATTAGGGGAGGGTTGTGATATTAAACTTGATGATGAAATCTTACTCGAAGTTGGACACTGAAGTGAAGTAAGATTTAATGAATTTTTAATGGAATGGTTTAAAAGTGCAAATAAAGGTTCTATGGAACGATTTTCTGTTTGAACATGAACGAATAATTGATTTGGCGATGAAACTGTAAACAACGAACTCGAACTAAGACTTCCAAGGAGACGATTCTTCTTCAAAATCAAATGAGTCTGTTCTTGTAACGAAAGCTGCATTTTTCGAATAGAATGTTGATTTAAACCTTTAGCTGACGCCCAAGGTACTTGAAATGAGAAGATGATGCGAGGAATACAGGGTCGTCCTGTTGTACGCCATATTTCAGGGATTCCTTCGACAGAATTTAATGATTGCGAGAGTCCATGTAACATGTTGTACCTTGCAGCAGCAAGCAGTTTAAACAATCGAAGATATGATAAATCAAAACGTGGCGTCGGAAACATAACAACAACAATATGAGATATAGAAAATATAAAGAGTAATGCTAACGCATGTTTTAAGAGCTTGTCCTGCCAACATTTGTGTCGAAATCCCATTGATAAATTATCATGTAGATTTTGACAAGCTTTAAACAACTGCCCATAATCATAGATTGAATTTAATTGAACAAAGACAGTTTTCTGTTCTTCATCATAAAACATTTTAACTTCGAGTTGCTTCTTTTTAACATCATCTTCATTTTCATCATCTTTCTCACCACCACAACTGTTTTTCTCATCTTTTTCTTTTGTCTTCTCTTTATTCATTGTCTGTAGGAGCGTTGATAAACCGTTGAAAACTGAGTGGTCCACGAGCTTGTTCAAAACACCATTCTTCTGGTCAAGGTGGCATTTTCCAATGACACAAACAACACAGACCTTCTGATTTGCTGATTGTTCAGTTTCTTTGATTCTTTTGCGAAGGTTTTCAATACTCACTACATCAGCCATATTATGGTGAGTTTTTTTGTATTGAAGCTAAGAAGTGCGTAGTTGATTCATATGCACACTTTCTAACTTTTAAACTAAATGAAAAAATGTGAAAATCATATAAAATGTATTAAATAAATAAATCTCAAAATAACATATACTGGGACACATTCATAACAGATTCAACTAGACATTGAAGAAAATCTCTGATCTGGTTCTCTAGGTGAAGAAATGCAAATAACAGTATAGTTAGCCAAAACAAAATGCTTCAAACAAACTGAAACAGGTTGAACAGAAGGTTTTTCAGTTCCACTCCATCATGGAGAATCTAAAAGAATTATATCCTGATTGGATATAAACAAGGCTTCTTAATTATATATTTTTAGAAAACTGATAGACATAAGGCATTCAAATAATCCTTCTACAATATATAAGGGTAAAAAGATTCCATAAAAGATAACTAGGCCTTAAGAGAGGACATTAAGCAGTTTATCATCTTAAAACTTTGTCTAATTTAGACAATTTATTTGGTTGAATATTATATCATAATCAGTCTGATTGGTTTATAAAGTGAAAAAGTTTCTTTTAC
The DNA here is from genome assembly GCA_032273505.1 of Nanomia bijuga. NCBI lineage: Eukaryota > Metazoa > Cnidaria > Hydrozoa > Siphonophorae > Agalmatidae > Nanomia > Nanomia bijuga. The sequence continues at coordinate 1,958 of JAUKPT010001851.1, read as the reverse complement.
ATTTTGTTGTCTTTATTATGTTCTTTACAATATATAATGCATAAAATAGTAAATATAAATTACTTTTGAGGTCACTATTTTTCCACTTATTTTTAAGGTTCATATTGATAAACACAATATGCTGTTATAGTCTAACATGGTGGAAGAAATGGGCGAATATCATTATCGTAATTGTTGCAATTTTATTGTATTGTAAGAGTTGAGTCGACAAATTGATTAAATCATGGTACTAATCACAAGAGTTTATTTTTCTAAACGCTTGATCTATGTATGTTGTTAATATGTTATTGAACAAATGGGAAATTAAAAAAAGCAACGATAAGAGAAATTCTATATCAAAAGAACGATCACAATTTCTTTTTTGTTTGTTTAGATTTATAGATTCATAGATCAAGATTTTGCCGATAGGGATATTTATATTAACTGACATGAATCTAAAAATATGTAACTTATATTTTTGATTTTCCTTGTACTCTTAAAGATTAGTGGATGAGATATTTGTAAAAGGATTCATAACATTTAGCCAGTCACATAAAAATGAATAATCAGACCTAGATTTGAATTAGTGTCTTGTAGAAAGTTATGAAGTGTCGTCTAGTAGTTGAACAAAAAAAGTAGAATCGAAAGTAATGAGCATAGAGGAGAAGACTAGAAACTCAATAGATGGATTCAATTGGAAATGTTCCTGCTTTATTTGTTTTTAGAATTGCACTTCTGATAGTAAAAATCCTAATCAAAAAAGCTGTTACAGATTAGAAAAGTAAAACCAAGGTAATTGTGCTGCATTGACTTACTCATTATAAAATTATATTGAGGGTGGAAAGTCCGAAAACGTGCGATTAATACAGTAAATACACGACACATATGTATATACTTATTTTAAAAGCTTTCCATGGATGCCACCACACCTCATCATGTGCAGGTACCACTCTCTAAAATTGAGATGTACTGTTTCTGTACTTTGATAAGATAAGATAAGATAAGATAAGATATATTTCACTCAATAAAAATTACAATGAAAATTACTAACAAATATTAAATAAAATCGAACAAGGATTAGCATACACAGTCAAGCTGTTCTAGGAGCTTCTCATTTTAGTGAGAGGTAAAACAACTACTTTAGGGAGGGCAGGGGGCAGGGGGAAAATTATTGATGTAATCATGTAGAAACAAAATGTTATTCATTTTTACCATATCTTTGATATTATGAATTGAACAACTTTTGAACAACTGGTTAGAATCAGAATGGGGATGTTTAAAATTCATCTATTTGGATATTTCATAGAAAATAAAACAACTTTTGTCGGTGTGGGAAGATGTAAAAAAAGGTCAAGAAAATTTAAATATACCTTTTTAAGAATTTCTGCTTTGAAATTTGTCTTTATATTTGCATTTAAAAAATAAGAAAAATGTAACAGTTATTACATCTTTTAACTGTTTGTTCTATGGCAATACTTCTTTACACCTCCTGCCCTCCTTAACAATTTTGAGCACCAAAGAGTAATATAAGCAGGGGAAATATACCATATACTTTGCATGGCTTTGTTCAAATCAGAGTGAAAAGATGATGGTCAATATAGGTCTAAGGTAAACCAAAGAATTGGAATATGTTAAAGTATTTCAAAAAGGTATGCGATTATATGGAGGAAATGGTAGATCATAGTGGACAGAGGGGTGACAGCCCCTTCCTAAACCAGCCCCCCTTCTTGGTATCCCCCCTTGAGATATTATGAACATGATTTGGGCCCAAAATGGCCAAATATGGAAATTCAGCCACAGACACCTGAAAAATAGGGAAAAGTATATTTTCTTAATATTTTCTTAATTTCAACATAACCAGTGCATTAATATGCATCTAAAAAGCCCTCAACCACTATCACATGGCGGCAAAAAAATTGATCACTTCGTGGGAGCGCCGTAGATTTTGTCCTAATTTTGTGTGTAAATCTTTGTCAAAT
>JAUKPT010001850.1:0-14311 GCA_032273505.1 Nanomia bijuga | reverse complement strand
TGATTAGGTTCAGACAAGGAGGAAACTCATGAAAATCGACCAGATAGAGAAATGAAATCAAGAGTAGCATTCAATATCGAGTTGTTTTCTAAATCTGTGAGTGAGGAATGATATTTTACTTTTTTGCTTTATGGAATGTTTAATTTACGTAACCCGAAAAAAGCCTATATTTGAGGCATTTAATTATTGATTCCTCCCCTTCCCAGTAGGAAGTTTAATTTCTAAATTCTGTGCCAGATATTTACGATATGGGTTAATCGTTAGAGCTAAAGACCTACCTACCGTACGTTACCGATCGTAACCAAAACCCGGACACCTACCTACCATATAAATGTTACGTAATAATTGAACGCTCTATACAAATCTGATTTATTTTATTTAAATTACTGGGGAAACAAGAGTAAAAGCTTGCAAGGTAAACGCCTTATTGTCAGACCTAAGTTGTTGGCCAAAATTTGAAGGTTTTCGGAAAACCTGGAAAACCTGGATACTTTTTTGGAAACCTATTTAGAATTGTGTCTGTAATGTAAAAAAATCTTCAACAAATGCAAAAAACACAAAAAGGATCAAAATTTTCACTTTCTTTGTCTATGCATCAAAACAAAGAAGAAAGGATAGATTTTATAATTTATTGTAACTATTACAATTAACACTTTTAATTAAGTATTCTATTTATTTAGCCAAATGTTGAGAACATTGAACATACTATCCAATTACATTAATTGGTTCTCCAATAAATCCATGTTTAATAAGTACAGGTGCATTTGTCTGGAATATTGTATACTTATCCTATTGATTCCACTGTTTAGTGGTATTCTTCTACAATTTTGAAATATGTTTGCAATGATTTTACAAAAATATTTCCAATCATGCACACTGTGCCCAGAATAGCAAATAGTGGAAACAATTCAATATCTTGATGGATATTCATTCCAAGATAATGCTCGTTTGAAGTGCAATGATCTGGCGGTGGATATGAGAAAACAAATTTCTCATTTTTTTTTATTTTCTTGGGGTCTGTGCCCAAATTACCATATTTGGGCATTTGGCCCAAAATATACATTTCGTGTTATACCTTTATGAAACTTAGTCATTTGATAGTAATTGAGGGCCCTCTGGAAGCACTAGGATCTTGTCTTTAATTTGAAATCAAAAAATTTCTAAAAAATTCATTTTCAGGGGTTCTTGGCCAAAATTACCATATTTGGTCATTTGGCCAAAAATATACATTTTGGGCCATATCTTGATGAAACTTGGTCATTTGATAGTGGTTGAGGGCTCATGAAATTTGGTCATTTGACTGTGTTTGAAGGCTCTCTGGAAGCACTAGGACCTTGTCTTTCGTTTGTAGTTAGACCTTTTCATTTTCAGGGGGTCTGGGCCCAAATTACCATATTTTAAAATCAGTCTATTTTCTGTGAAATTTACACAATTTTGTAAAATGCCCCCATGTTTGGTGTTTGGTCTTAATTTTGAATCTGTTTTCAAAATTCTGCAGAATGTTTGCTAATAGTTTCAGATTCTGTAGATACCTAAGTTTCCAGTACTTTTGACCGCATTTATGCAACTCTATGCAAAAAAAGTTAATCTCCTCTCAATTTTTTTTTATTCACACCAAGTAGTAATATCTTACTGGTAGTATCTTAGAATCTTAGGTAGTTGCTCCTATTTCTGTGACTGGCACATCTATTTCCTGTTCTAGCGGGTTCCAGAGGCCGATTAAAGTTTTAAAATGATGTTAACATATATAAAAAAGAATTGTGTTATGTTTTTTATGATACCTTAGAGAAAAGATTATTACTCAATCATTGAAAATATATTTTCAATGATTGAGTAATAATCTTTTCTTTAAGGTATCATAAAAAACATAACACGATTCTTTTTTATATATGTTAGCAACAGCTATATATAGCTTTTTCATAAACATCGCGCCTTCAGAAAGACAGGATGCAGACTACCGGAATAAAACCCAATAAAACCATAGTGTGACCCCCCCCCCCCCCCAGTACTTAAGGGGGGTTGGTATACCCCCAAAACAGCGGAGTTTTGGGGGGGATCTCGCAGAAGGCTGGGGGAAACCAAAACGTTGGGGGGGTGATTAAAGGCTGGGGGAAAACAAGAGTTGGGGGTGATTTAAGGCTGGGTGATGAACATTTTCTTTTTGTCCTGTTCAATTTTTTTTGCTAAGATTACTCATAGTAAGAAAAACGAAATTTTCTTTTCATTGTTTGAAAATATATTACCTTAAAATGGGTGGAGGAGTGTGTTACATTTAGGCACAAAAGAGTGACTGCATTGCATTGGCAAATATGTTTGATGTTTGGTCCAATTAGTCAGGGGGTCGAAATAAGGATTTTTAATCGAGCGAAGCGAACGGTGTGAGCAGAAGGAGGGTGTGCGAACAGCGCGAGTAACTGAACCTGGAGTTCAGGGCCGAGCCCCGAAACTATTCGATTTTGAGGTATTGTTTTCCCTAAAATGATCATTGATAAACTTCGATTCCCGATAATCAAAAAACTGATGAGAATAGAGAAAGGAACTAAAGAATAATCACTGGTTAAACTTGTGTGAGGACTTAGTGCGTTTTATTAGTGTGTAATGATGTGTTATTTATTGTTTGTTTTATAGGGAAACCTCAAGGGAAGAAGACGCGTTAAAGATCCTATTAAATGATTTCTACACTTAAAAAGTTACGACTGCGTAGAAAGTTTGGTTATCTATTATCTATTATCTAATTTTTTTATCTATTGTTCATAGCTTGTGTAAAATGTTAGGGGCCGTTCATTTAGGACGTACTCGGCTGAAATCAGACCCTCTTCCCACAAACGCAAATTTACGCCTTTAATTGTTGTACTTAATGTAATGGCGTACGCTTTTGAAAGGACATGCGTACGTACTAGCCTAAGACTATAGGTACACGATCTCAAAAATAAGATTTTGTAATGAAGAATGATCGAAAATTCCCTTTTTGAATTTTATTATTTGAAATGTAATTTTGGTAATTTTGGGAAAATATGTAGTATTATTATTCTATTTCAATTTTTATTTATTTCAAGTATGTAAATATAATAGGGATCTTTCACATTTTACGCAATCATGTTTTGCCTAATTTAGATCCCCCTCCTTGACAACGTAATATGTTAACGATGCTATATTTTTGCGAACTAATGATGGTGTAAATATGATCTAGATTAGGTTTTTATTAAGTTTAATATATTTTAAAAGATTATTTTTCCTTTTTTGTTTTTTCTAAAACCTTTACTGGATATAACCCAGTTGTAGAAGCTGGATGATTTTTATATCATACAAAGCGCCGTTTATTCTCTTTTCAATGATGTACTTGCCCTGAAATATTCCCTGCTATGTATAAATATCTTAAAATGTCTCAATCATGGCCATTACGTGTCTAGTTTGCTCTATTAAATAATGGTCAGCTTTAGATATGGCCTTTTCTATGTAGACAGAATTTGCTACACATACGTGAAAAAACAAAACAAAAATTCCACGGGGTTTAGCTTTTCCTTATACAAAAAGGTCAGTACGGAGAAATAATATTTGAAGTTATATTTCATTGAATATAGGAATCAATAATTATGTGGCAAGGAAGTGTCATATTTTGGTTAACTTTGATTGAATTGTTCATGAGATATAAGGGAAAAACTGCTTTTTTTTTCAGGTTGAATACTAATTCACACGTACTGTAAGTTTCATCTCCTTTAACTGTTTACATTACAGAAATGAATACAAAGAGTTTAATTGATCAATCAGCCTATCCATTACAATTAAATGACAATACAATTATATATTATCATTTAGTTTTGAACAATACATTAAATAGAGTTGCTAAATTCCTTGATAATAATGAATTTTTATGTTTCTCTCAGAAGTTCAGCTTAAAGATAGAGAGCTAAGGAACTGACTTTTTGCTAAATATTCCATGAACAATAATGGGAAAAACTTTGTCATTTAGTATGTTAGTACCTTTAAATGTGATCTATGATCCTACAAGAATGAAATTTAGATGTTCATTAAACCGTGACATATTTGCCATTTTGTACCATTGACTTTCAGGGGTCAATAACCCCAAAACTAGTTTTCGTTTTGACTCGGCATATGGATATTTGGATTTTTGTAAATTTTGCCTTAAAACCTTAAATCCCGAAAATCTGTCGGCATAGAAAGACCATATCTAAAGCTGGCCATTGTTATACAAGGCGGGTAAGTAGGGGAATCGAATGGGAAATATCAAAGCTGGTTGTGGAGACTTTTTTGTTGATGATTTTAACTTTTGCAACTTGATTTTCGAGCATTAGTAATACACGCATGAAAAGAATGGCAAAGAGACTAAGGTTGAGTTTAGTGCCTTTGGAACGTTGTTAGTTTCTATCATTAATTTCTAGTATTACAAGAATATATCAAATTTCGTTGTCCGATCGACAATTTTAGACCGAATCTTATTTTGAAGAAATTCAAATTATAATATTGAAATGAAAGATTTCCTATAACCATCATCAATATAAACACCATGGTGTATTTCACGTTTTTCAATCTCTACTTTGTTTTTTGGCAATGTGAAGTTTTATGTTGAACGAGTGGCATTTTGATCCATCTACTTTTTGGCATGCAGAATTTATTCTCAGATCTGTTTTAAGTTTTCATGTCGAAACGAAATAAACAACATGAAATATTCATGTAGTGAATTAACCCAATAAGAGAGTGGAAGGTGGTGGAGAGTCCTCTCCTTTCACCCATGCACATATACAAATCATTCCTCGTCATACCTATCTAGACGAAAACAATGGTCAATGAAAGATGAAAACACAGTCAGAACCCTGTGGGGGAGGAGGAGCAAGATCTACCTCTTGGCTCCTCCCCGGGAATATTTATTTGATTTGGCACCAGTACAGTGCCCCCCATCTACCAGAGTTAAAAATAACTCTTTTGCACTAAATGAATGATTCTAGAAAGATTTGTGAAGTATTACAAATCTTAAATATTTTTATACGCTGTCTCGATGCAAGACACAACATTCAAGATTCGACTTGTTCATGCCACAACATTTCAAATGAACATATGAAATCTGTGTTTGCAAAATATCTCGTCAAAATATATAAATTGTATTGCACAAATGATGAATAACGTAGAAAAATGTCTTTATCATGGCGTAGTCGATCATTGAAAATAAAGAAAACAAAATAAAGTACTGAAAAATCTCGACTATAATCCTCTCTTTCTTTATTTTTCTTTTCATTTTAATCACAATAATATTTATTGTTGAAAAGATGGTAAAGAGGAAGGGTGATCTTATTTTGCTATTAACTACTAATTTTGAGAAAGTTGTTGATGCCAGTAACAAGTTCAGCGTTTCACACGTTGCCTCGCAATAAGAATTCTCTTTTCAATTTAAATAATTAATTGCATTCATATTTATTGAACTTTAGTTCTATATGAAAACTATACCAGTGTATATTTCGGAGAGAAAAAAATTGAGTGAATTGAAGATGAATACACTCCATCGTAGAGGTTAATCTTTAAGTTTCCATTGAAAGTTGTTGTTCCTGTTCAACGTTCTTTTATTTTACTTTTTTATGAGTTCTTAAAAATAGAAGACAAGACACAAAAAAACAACGGCAAAAAAAAAAAGTGAGATATACTTAGTTAAGAAAAAAAACGACTGAAAAAACTGAGTTCGTTTAAAAATCTGAAAACTTTCTTCGTGAAGAAGATTGAATACTATAAGAATGGTGGAATGATTTACATTTATCAAACGCGTATATCAATATGAATAATTAACAAATACCACGGGGTTAATATATTATTGAAAGTTAAAAAAGTCTATTTCTCCAACAACGTAACTGACTGTGTTAATTTATTTACAATTCAGTGAATTAGAAATACATCGATGGTTTGGAGAGAAAGGCGGGGCGCAAAAATCAAAATGCTGAACGTATTGAATAAACAGTGACGAGAGACATACTTTCGTAATAATAGCTAAGTAAGACGTAGGATTATAAAGGGTCCGCCTGTTCACCCTAGTACTAAATACCTTCATTTTTTTCCATTCATCAAAAGTGAGAAATATAGTCAACATAAAACTCCTAGCTTTGGAGTAAAGAATTAAACAACTTGTCAGAGCAATTAATATATTAACATCTTTCACAGTTCGTTTTCGTACAATCTTAATTTGACAAGTATTTTCATGAATACAAAATCGTTAACATAATTATGACTAGAGTGCGTGAGAGGATGAGTAAACAGTTTTTTACGAAGACATTCAGGAAACAACAATATATGTCGTTGTCATACGAAATAGTATATTAATTTGTTATATTATTTATATGGACGTGGGGAAAGATAGCCACACGTGTTTAAGTATTGATTTTTTGTACCTTCTTTATTTTGTAATTTTGTTTTATCGAAGGTAGAATAATATCAACAAGAGTTGGTTATGAAGGATTTAGTGCTGATAGCTAAAGATTATTGTTGATATTTCTATTGAAATACGGGTTGGATTACTTTAGAAAGTTTGGAGTTACAATTAAGAGTTAGCTAAGGTTTTTCGAACGTTGTTATTACTTGTAAATTTGAATGTAGATATTTTGTTTTATATTCTGTCACATCAAGATGATACACTGTGATATAAAACATTGAACACAAAACGGATTACTAATAATTTAATTTATTTTTGTTTATAGAATCCTGAGTAAATGTTTAAGCCCTTGCTGGAGACGATTGTCGCTTGAATGAATATTCAATAAAATCATATTTAAAAACATGCAAATACAAGTACATTCAATATATGATTTATAAGAATAAAAATGTATATAAGATGAAATGTACATCTCCGTAAATAAATTATATGCAAAATATAACATTTAACTATGATTTATTTTAGATTATTATTATTATTATTATTATTATTATAATATGTATTTATGTGTAGTAGTATTCATATATTTATGTACATATCTAAAACGTAAACAAGAATTCTAGAAATCTACTTAGGGTAGTTGATTTGTTTCACCTCTCGCTCAGGGTTATGTTGAGGGTGGAAATAAGACAAACATATGTAGTAATTTTATGTTCGATGTTGTAACTAATGACACGACACGATATCCGAGTGAAATGAATTTACGTGATGTGTTTATAATCCAAAATCTTAAACCTCTTCTCAAAGAGATTCGCGCTATAAATATTGAACAATAAATATAGAAGTGTTCGTCATGAAAGTTCATAAAACGTTGTGTTAGAACGATAAAAAATAAATCAAACCAAAACTTAAAATATATAAGAATTGATTTCCTAAATCAAATAGCAGAAGATACAGCGTCGTTTTGACACATATTATATATGTGTATTAAAAGAGAGTGCGAGAGTATAGAATACACAAATATTATATAATACATACATATATACAGAGTTCGTTCAATACATAAATGTATGTGTTCGTATATCTGAATGTATTGATGGATAGTTCGATATGAATATTATGTGTGTATACATGTATAGGATAGGTTCGTATATATGTGTGTATCTGTGTATGTGTGTATGTGTGTGTATGGTTGTATGTGTGTATTTTTATTTGAGTATGAGTTTATGTTATGTGTATATGCCGAGGCTTTAATCATACGTCTCTCGTTATATATTATTTATATATTTTTCAGTATATTATTTTACTTAGTTGAAAACCATTACTTTTCATATGATTGCAAAAAAAGTTGTTTTCATTTTAAGGTTGGGTTTATAATTCTGTTAAACTGATGCAAGCTAAGGGGATGTACATGTTAAGTTGTATGATCGTCGAGTGTTAATATATTTTTAATTAATATGAATTATAATCGCATAACTTCCAATTGATTATGTACTTGTTAATGAACTTTTAATTGTCATGTCAGTTTAGTGTTAAAATATGAGATCTTGCTATCACTTTACAAATGAATTGTGTTTCGAAAAGAAATAATAGTTAAGGAATTAAAGGTGAGATCCAGAAACATATTTAATACGTTGACAAATTACAAGTGTCATTTATACCCAAGGTGATAGATATATGTATATTTTTAATACTTAGTTGAGCTTACTTGGCTCTAATTAAATGTTTATCATGTTTATGTATGTTTTGTTTTCAATTTATTTTAGATAAACGAAATAGCGATGTTTAAACATTTGCTCGATTCATAATCAGTGTTCCTCACTGCGTCGAGGAGAAAACAAGAGGAATAAGCCGAAGGATAATGAGATATTTACTCTAGTGTACATCATACATACGTAGAGCCCTATCGATGAAATAAGTAGTAAATAATGCAGCGTATATTAACCATAATTACCTTTTTACTTTATACGTACTTCACATACGGCTATGGTCGAGCGAGGTTTAAAGAACATAAATGTGAAAAAACATCTATACCGTTATGTAAACAAATCGGGTATAATCTTACATATATGCCAAATCGGTTTGGACATAAGACACAGTTTGATGCTGGATTGATTATACATCAGTTCTGGCCTTTAGTGCTTATAAACTGCTCGCCTCGATTGAAACATTTCATATGTTCATTGTATGCACCTATATGTGATCCTTTATATCACAAAGAAATCGTTCCTTGTCGATCGTTCTGCGAAGAGGTTCGAGACTCATGTCAGCCAGTTATGAAATCAAACGGATTTCCATGGCCCAATCATCTACAGTGTTCGAATTTCCCTTCAAGATCAAAAAACCCAATTTGTATGAAACCAGAGAGGGAAAATAAATCGACTATCGTAAGCACCATTATAAATCGAGCTGTTCGAAGAAAACTTTATCCTAAAAAACGAAGAAAAATTACCATTCGTTGGAAGAACGGATGTGGTTGTTTGTGTAAACCACCTTTTGTTTATCCAAATAAATCGATAGAAAGTGGCGAAGAAGTGCCGCCCTGTGCTCTACCTTGTCGAACTTACTTTTTTGATGAAAATGAAAATAAATTTATAACTTTATGGCTTGGCTTATGGTCCGTTATTGCCTTTATCGCCACACTTATTACAATATCGACTTTTTTCTTGGACAGGTCACGTTTCGTGTTCACAGAGAGGCCTATAATCTTCATAGCTTTCTGTTACCTTCTCGTCTCGTTCGGGTATATCATTCGACTCATTTATGGTCACGAAGCCATAGCTTGTAACAAGCAAACAAACTTAATACGATATTCTGCAACTGGTCCGGCACACTGTACTGCCGTGTTCATTCTCACCTACTTCTTTACGAATGTTGGATGGATATGGTGGGTATTACTGTCTATGAACTGGTTTCTATCAGCTGGTCTGAATTGGTCCCCTGATGCTATATCTAATTACTCACAGTATTTCCATTTTATCGCGTGGCTCATACCGACTGTTCAAACGATGGCTATTCTTGCAATGGCTGCCATTGATGGCGATCCAGTGAGTGGTTTATGTTACGTAGGGAATCATGATATCAACACGTTGACTATATTTGTAATCGCACCTCTTGTTGTGTATTGCATGTTATCATTGACATTCTTTGTTGCTGGAATCGTTGCCATTTGTCAAAGTAAAAAGGTTTTACAACATCAATCATCCATGATGGTTGCGAATACAAAAGAATCTCGGTATTTCTCGAGGATCGGATTCTTTACATTTGTACTGTTTGCACCTGCAATTTCATTAATTGGGTGTTACTTTTATGAACACAATTCAAGAGAACTATGGGAAAAGTCTACAAATTGCCCGTGTATAAAACAAAAACAAAAACCTAATCTTTATCTTTTTCTTTTAAAATACTTCATGTCATTAATGATTGGACTAGTAACAGGTGTTTGGGTACTGGAAACGAGGACAATAGATACTTGGAAACACTTCCTAAGGAAGATGTATACGTCTTACGACACCAGAGAAAATAATAATTTACTAAATCAAAAGTACAATTCCCCAATTTCCTTGTAACATTGTTGCCTTATTCTTCTATATCTTCTGTTGTTATATATAAGTGATAATAAGAGTTACAAAACATGATTAGTATTATTTTTTCAGGTTCCCTTATGAGGTCTCATTAATTTAATTAGGGTTTTGCGTAGGGATGCTTGAATATGATCAGTTAATCTTCATATACGTTGATAAAACAAAAGATTGAAGATCTGGTGATGGCGAAGCGAAAGAATGAAACTATGAAACTCTCGAAAGCCCTTGAAAGCAAAGTAAGAAACGCATTGAGAATTTTATCTATTTGTTAGGAGAAGACTTTTCTAATTTGTTAGGGGCCTCTTAAGGTTAATGATTTACTAGACAAAAGAACAACACCACGACACCACGTGAACCATGAAAAAATAAATAAAGTAAGGGAATATACCATTTAAAACTCCTTCAGCCAAGAATCAATGTATCTTTTATTCGAAGAAAGGAAAAGATATATAGAATTTTGATAAAATACAAGAAATCTAATTGGAATTTCGTCAAATAAAATGAAATTTATCCTGGTTATCAAATTCAAGATTACACGCTTTTTTTATAAGAATATACTTATAAGAATATTCAAGATGAAATTGGGAAAAACATTTTTTACCTGATGTGAAATTTTGCCTTTTTCTCCCGATATTCAAATATTTCTCATTTATCTTACCAATATTCCGATATTTATGATTTTTTGCCATAAATGCAATAAGTTTTCGATGCCCTATATTTTTCATTTTTGATGTGTATTATGTGTAAGAATAATTAAGGATGAATTCGACCAAAAGAATATTCATCTTGAATCCCAAAAACACTATAAAAAGAAAAGAGTGAAGTTGGACTATTTGGAAGGGCGTGTCGTGTCAAAGCGCTTAGGTTATAAATAGAAGTGTCGAATAGTGAGAGTCGCTAAAATTATAAGTTGCATTCGTATTTCAGCTCGCAATTCTGTTAATGCTCGTCAAGTCTTCTTTTAAAGGTACTGATGTTGTCAGCCTCGACGACTGATGGAAGTTTGTTCCATGATCGTGGTGTTCTATAGTAGAACGAATTGTGTTGGACTCCTCGGATACTGTCTTGCGCGCAACGCTCATAATTTGATAACGATGATTTCTATTCAATCGATATTTTGGCTGGAATAAACCTGAGATAACTGAAGTTTGGTATATCTCAATAAGGTCAGCTCTGAAACGACGAAAAAAAAGAGTTGGTAGATCAAAGAGTTTTAATCTTTCACACACCCTACCTGCAAGGCCATGAAATATTTTTCACAAATACACATGTCCAGTTCTTGTATTGTCTGTAAGTACTATATGTTGGATTATCAAATAACTTTTTTAAGATTTGCATAAATATCATACATATCGATACAACAAAAAGCATTTGAAACCGTTTCATACTCATTTTCTAGTTATTTGTAAATTTTAAATCTCAAAAAATGTCCAAAATAGCACAAAATTGATATATCAAGGGGATAACAATCAAAAAAATCTTTCAAACAAAGAAAAATCAATGAATTAATCAAATAACTTTTTTAAGATTTGCAGAAATATCATACATCGATACAACAAAAAGCATTTGAAACAGTTTAATACTCATTTTCTTGTTATTTGTAAATTTTAAATCTCAAAAAATGTCCAAAATAGCACAAAATTGATTTTTCAAGGGGATAACAATCAAAAAAATCTTTAAAAAAAATGAAAAATCAGTATATTAACCAAATATTTTTTTTAGATTTGCAGAAATATCATACATCGATACAACAAAGAGCATTTGAAGCCGTTTAAAACTCAATATCTAGTTATTTGTAAAGTTTACAGCTCAAAAATATCCAGAATGGCACAAAATTGTTATTTCAAAAAACAAAAAATCCTTAATAACAAAGAAAAAATAGTGAATTAACCAATGATTTTTTTTAGATTTGCAGAAATATCATACATCGATACAACAAAAAGCATTTGAAGCCCTTTAAAACTCAATTTCTAGTTATTTATAAAGTTTACAGCTCAAAAATTATCCATAATAGCACAAAATTGATACTTCAAAAAACAAAAAATCTTTAAAAACAAAGAAAAATTAGTGAAATAACCAATGAATTTTTTTAGATTTGCAAAAATATTATACATCGATACAACAAAAAGCATTTGAAGTCCTTTAAAACTAAATATCTAGTTATTTCTAAAGTTTACAGCTCAAAAAATATCCATAATAGCACAAAATTGATATTTCAAGAGGGTAAAAAAGAAAAATTCCTTAATAACAAAGAAAAAACAGTGAATTAACCAATGACATTTTTTAAATATGCAGAATTATCATACATCGATACAACAAACATTATTTGTAGCCCTTTAAAACACATTTACTAGTTATTTGTGAATTTTAAAGCTCAAAAAATGTCCAAAATAGGACAAAATTGATATTTCAAGGGGGAAAAAAACAAAAAAATCTTGAAAAACAAAGAAAAATCAGTGCATTAACCAATGATTTTTTTTAGATTTGCAGAAATATCATATATTAATACAAAAAATCTTCAATAAGAAAAGAAAAAACAGTGAATTAACAAGTGATTTTTTTTTAGATTCGTGGAAATATCATACATCGATACAACAAAGAGCATTTGAAGCCCTTTAAAACTCACTTTCTAGTTATTTCTAAATTCTAAATCTCAAAAAAAGTCCAAAATAGCACAAAATTGATATTTCATGGGGGAAACAAAGAAAAAAATCTTTTAAAACAAAGAAAAAACAGTGAATTAACCAAATAATTATTTTAGATTTGCAGAAATATTATACATCGATACAACAAAAAGCATTTGAAGCCCTTTAAAACTCATTTTCTAGTTATTTCTAAATTCTAAATCTCAAAAAAGTCCAAAATAGCACAAAATTGATATTTCAAGGGGGGAAACAATCAAAAATATCTTTTAAACAAACAAAAATCAGTGAATTAATCAAATAATATTTTTTAGATTTGGATAAATATCATACATCGATACAAGAAAAAGCATTTGAAGCTTTTTAAAACTCAATATCTAGTTATCTGTAAATTTTAGAGCTCAATAAATATCCAGAAGGGCATAAAATTGATATCTCAAGGGGTTTAAAAAAGAAAAAATCCTTAATAACAAAGAAAAAACAGTGAATTAACCAATGATTTTTTTTAGATTTGCGGAAATATCAATACAACAAAAAGCATTTGAAACCGTTTAAAACTCATTTTCTAATTATTTGTAAATTTTAAATCTCAAAAAATGTACAAAATAGAACAAAATTGATATTTCAAGGGGGAAACAAACAAAAAAATCTTTAAAAACAAAGAAAAGACAGTGAATTAACCAATTTTTTTTTTTAGATTTAAAAAAAGCATTTGAAGCCGTTTAAAACTCAATATCTTGTTATTTGTAAAGTTTACAGCTCAAAAAATATCCAGAATAGCACAAAATTGAGGGTTTGAAGAGAGGGAAAATTCGATGTATCAAAAGCCTCTTATTGATTATGCTAAAAATACAAAAAAATCAATATTCATTGGATTACTAGATTTCGAAAAAGCATATGATTTCCTAAATCGTGCCATAAATAATAACAGACCTAATGAACAAAGGTATCGGTAAAAGGTTATTACACGCCCTATATTCAATTTACTCCAAAACCACATATAACCCAAAAATATCTAAGAATTTAACTGGTGAACCTATAGAAACAAATTTTGGTATTACCAAGGGGAAAAAGTCATCCGGAAATTTATTCGCCATATCTGATTTACCTAAATCATTATACAGTGACCCCCTACTGATTTCATGGATCCACACTGCGTTGCACAATTAGCAGACGACACAAGCATTACAGCTGAAACACTCAAATCACAATCAGAGAAATTCCAAAAGGGAGTTGATTTCACCATTATGAAACACCAACATATCAATACCAAGAAGACAAAATACATGAACGTGTCTCCTAATCCTATAACCACTCAAATATGTCCAAGTGACACCAAAACCATTAACGTTATAAATAGGAATGAAGGATACAATTTCCTAGGTTTTAAATTATCTTACTCAGACGATATCCGTATAATTGTAGAAGACAATCTTAAAAGTGAGATGTTTAACATTTCAAAATTCTATGCGTGGTTTGAATTTAATAAATCTCCATTCTCCGCCAAAATGAAAGTTTTATACGAATGCATGTTTGCATCACTCTTATACATTTCTGAAGCATGGGGGGATTGAAGAAAATTGAAAACTCTTTACGATCCACAGAAACAAAAGCTCTGCAAAGATGTCTAGGTGTAACAAATGGTACTACTAACGATCTGATATACAAAGAAATTGACAGGGCAGATATAATTTCAACCATAAAAGACAGACAAC
>JAUKPT010001849.1:0-14314 GCA_032273505.1 Nanomia bijuga | reverse complement strand
TACATTTTGCTAAATGACTAACTATCGTGCTGGTACATTTGAAATCTTATCTAACAACCCATGATAATGATCAGACACACTAGTGTAGAGCAACTTATCATTTACCCTTTACTCTCTTTACTTCATTTACTTCTTGGATTAGCAGACAATTTTCCATTTTCTGTTAACTTTCTCTCCATGCATTTTAATTTTAATTTGGGAACCTGAGTTCTTCGGGGAGAAGGCTGAAGAGTTGTGGGCCTCTTGTGAAGAAACTCGATAGTCTGATAGATTTAATATTAGCAAGTATTCTATTGTTACCTTTCGCAAAATATTTTGTCTTGGTCGCATTTGATGAACTTAATAGACCCAGATCAGGGACAGAAACAATATGAATGTTGAACATGTAAAAGATCATGTATCGTCCTCTTCTTCGTTACAAGTTACGGATGTTTGGGCGCCAGTAGGGCTCCAGAGGATACTTCATATCGCTCTGCTTCTAAGACTTCTAACTAATGACAAAAAGCACACACTTAGGTCTTTGACATGGATAGCAGACATGATAGGACTTCCATCTGTTTGGTAGGAAACTGTGGAGTCAGTGGGATTACCAAATGTTAGCTTAACAAACTTCTTGCCATTGTAGTGTGTATTGTTCCTAGCATCCCACTCGTACATCTTGTTCAGTTCATGTTGAAAGAAAGTACAAGAGGTTATTTGCCAATTTTTGTTATCATCCGCGAAACTACCTACTTTGACATCTGACAAACTGAGCCTTGAGGAACACCAGATCTAACTTTAACTGCGTCAGACAAATTATCGCCTTTTCTAACCCTTTGGTATCCACTACAGTGGCGGATCTGGTCCAATTTATGAGTGTCTTCAAAATTGATACTGTTTGTGAGTTTTGAATAAACCAATGGTTACAGATGGAAAACCATGATCCAGGACCTATCTTCTAGAGTGTTTTCCCTCATCTTGAACCCAGTTTAACATTTTATAGTTGCCAACTTAGTCATAAATAGTAAAAACATGTCAAAATAATTGCTCTTATCAAAAATGAGTGTCTTCATGAAGACATTGAAGACACTTCAGATCCGCCACTGCACTAGTTCGAAAAGTTTTGATCCAGTTTAGAAATTTGCATTTGATTCCGTCGGCTTCGATTTTGCAAAATGTATATATATGGCAGATGAGCAGTTGTGTGATTGAATCCATGTTGGGAGCTGTTCATCAGATCTTGGGTTTCAAAGTGCTCTTCTAGATGTTTTCTGATGACTCTTTCAAATATTTTGGTGAAGTGATTGGTAAGTGATATAGGTCTGTAGTTGGCAAGGTCATTTTTCTCATCACTCTTGAAAATGGGGGTAATGATAGTTGAAATAGGTCCCTCTGCCATTATTCCTGAGTCAAGAGAACGTTAGTAATACCATCAGGACCAGGAACAGAATCTGTCGTCATGGCTTCTTCGAATTCCCCGGAGTTGAGATCAATATTGTAAAGACTGATACAAAAAACGTGGGCACTCTTTCTCTATTAATTGAATTTCATGATTTAGTAAATGATATGCTATTTAGTATCCAGTGTTTAGTAATTCTAATAACAGAGAGATGCCCTACCAAGCAGAGCTGATTAATTACGAAATAGTTCGCTACAGGGGAGAGTTAACTCTTGGCACGCTTCATGAATCATTTGTTGATAAACTACTGCTGCGTTTGAAATGCCAAAAGTGTGTGTAGTATAGTCACGTCTCTCTGTTGACATTTCACAGGAAACCTTCAAAAACTATATTTTGCAACACAGTCAGAAACCTGTATCGTGAAATAGCGTTCAATATTTCTGTTAAAACAAAAGAATAGCTGTAAGATTTTCCAAGAAACATTTCAATAGGAATTCTCTTGATGGTGTACGAGATTTCTCAACAACGTTTTACCCCTCAACCTGCATTATGAACTTCGCTCTCTTGTACAAATGACATCTGATCCTTATTTATCAACATTTGGTTTATAGATTCATATGTTTTTCTAGACTCTCTGAAGAGAAGCCACAAAAGACAAAACGTTTGCCCTAGATAATCAAAATATAATTGCTACCATTGCCTTCTGTTCCTGCCCCGCACCTTCCCTTTCTTTACGTATGTTTTTAAATCATGTTTCTTATGTAATAAGATATTAAACGTTATAAATATATTTTAGTTTTTGTGCTCTTGTAAACTGTATTTATTAGGTCTTTATATTCCTTTTTGTTTATGTTGCAATTTTTCTAGCAGGCAGTGCTTCTGAATAGTATGCTGTAGTTATTTCTGGGCGAAGCCCTGGATCTTCGGCCTCCGAAGAAGGCCCTTAATCCTAACTTTGTTGTGTTCTTTTACTGTATTACATTTTAATAAGGTAACGAAGTAGCTAATAATGAAGTAACGAATTTCTGGATCAATGAGTCAGCACATATATCAAAATTGGAACGATACAGAGAAGATTAGCATGGCCCTGCGCAGTGCTTCTGAATTTGTTTTTTTATCTTTTATAGCACCCTCTGTAGGCAGGTTTGATTCATTATCTGATCTCAGTGGCGAATCTGGCTCATTCCCTGAGTGTTTTCGAAAGTGATATTTACCCCAAAGCAGGGGAAAATTGGAAAAAGAAAGCACTGAAAACGCATGGAAGAACATACGACAGCAGGACCTATCCAGATCCAGAGTTTTCGCTCTCTCGAGGCCAGTGTAACAACAATTTGAAGGTCTAATTTAGTCTTGAATAATAAAAACCTACCAAAAAGAATTGCTCTTCTCAAAAAGGAGTGTCTTCATGAAGAGATAGAAGAAACCTCAGATCCGACACTGGATCTTTACCTTTAAAAATGAGTAAAAACAATTCTTGAACGCCTTTTAGCCAGACATCATAATTTAAAGAAACTTCAACAGACACTACCGAACAAACACTAATCAAAACTTGAATGATTGCCTAACCCAAAATTCTTTACACAATATCGAAACAATTTCCGAAACATCGTATCTTAAATTCACTGCAATTTTAGAATAATAAATATTTTCATTCAAATATAGGCTCAAATGACTCTTAAATGGCTGTAGATATGTTGAAGACCTAAAGATTTCCCGGGGTCCCGCTACTGGACATTGTTTGGGTGCTCATCGGAAAGGTAGTCGCTCTACGCCCATTCGCTCGCTTCGTACGCTTCTACCTTACCGGTATTTTGTCTCTCGCTTCGGGTGTGTTATGACTATGGGAAATGTTTTGATGACTATATGCAAAAAAAACAAAAAAAAAGAGCAAACAATATGCTGACAGTAAGCATTTTGATAATTGATTTTTGAAGTTTAAGATTGAGATCATCTTCCTTTAAAATTTTATAGTAATTGAGCTATTATTAATTAAGATAAGTAGGGGTACCCTTAACTTTCTTAACGTTTTATTATCAAAAATCGCTGTTTAACTTAGTTCGTTATCATGTCGTCATTTGTCAAAAGAGCATTTAAAGAAGAATTCGAATAAGAGAAGAGAAAACGAGGAAGATTGAAAACGACCTGATCAAACCAAATTCGGAAAGAAATCAATATCTATCGCCTCACGCCTGGACGTAATGCCAAAAAGCGGAAGAGGTGAAATCAAATTGTTAAAACTGAATGTACAAAAACCCAAGGAGGATGGTTACTTAATTAATTGATTGATTGATTTGATTAACGTTAGATAACTTCTTAGGGATATGTCAATGCTATGGCCTAGAAAACTGATCGCAGTTTTCTACGGCGTCGTAGAAGGCTACAATCTCATAAATAAATTATGAATAAATTTTGCTCTTGTTTGTACTGATATATAAACAGTCGGGTGGTGACCGGTTGATCCATATTGCGGGCTACTCAATTCTCAACTTAAGTATTTACTTAAAAAATTCACTATAGATGAACTTCATTGTTTAAATGTTTGCAGGGGAATTGGTTTAGTAAAAAAAAAAACGGGGTTTGTGTAACTGGCCGGGGAAGTCCTCGGTGATGCATTTCGCTTTCGAGGATTTCCTCTCTAGTGTTTTTTTTGTTTTTTTGCCAAGGCGCTAGATCGAGACATTTAGTTCGGGCGTTAAATGGATGAAAATGATGTAAAAAAACGCTATATACTGACGCATATATAAATTATGTTTCTATACATGGCGATAGCAGCCATATATTTTGATAAATGTTGTATAATGATAAAATATATAAAAAAAATTGGCAACTTCCACAAGGCGAATAATTCTTGACCCAAATTTGATTGTTTTATCAGGGGTTTGATGACGGCATTGAGAATGACACGATCTTTTAAACCGATTAATCCTTCCATGTTCAAGGGCGAATCTTGCCAGAGGTAAATATTGAAACACTGGAAACGCGTGAAAACACCTGCTTCAGGACCTATTTTCCAGTTTGCCCTCGTCATGAATCCAGTTTAACAGTTTATAGCTCAAAATAAGGCTTAAATATATGATTAAAAACCTGCCAAAAAATTGCTTTCTCATGAGGACACTGGAAACACTTCCAATCAGCCATTAATGTTGACTGTTTTGGAAGAGAATTTCACGAAGAAATTGACATTTTCATTGTATGCTAAAATAAGTTTGCAAGTTCTTTCAACAGCTATATCATTCCCCTAGTGAAAGTTTCCGCTAAAATGGAATATGGTTTGTTTACATTGTAACGCTTTTCTTTTGCAAAATCAAATCAAACTTTGGTACGATATCGTTTACTATATGTCTTTTTTTGTAAAAAAAAAAAAGGTTAAATTGATTGAATTGATTGAATTGATTGATATGGCTTAAGATAAGAAATTCAAAAACGATGTACTGTTAGTAAAAGCCGCCAAATCATAGACCTTGTAGAGAGGTGCGATTAAGCATTAAGGATTAAGGCGAAAAGGGAAAGCGCGGACCCCTCATGAATTTTTTTAAGTTTTATTATATGAATATAGACCTTAAAAACAAATAAAAAAAATGGTTCTATGCGCGAAGCTTAGGCTTCATTCTGTTAAGCCTTCCCCTAAATCCGGCACTGGTTTCAGAAGCCTGGATATGTCTTGAAGTATAACAAGTTTTATAACAATCCATATCTTTTCAAATGTTCCGTCCTAAGCATACTCTCGAGTGATTTATTAAAGTCTTCTGGATTCAATTCCTCCATCCCACTCTTCCGATCAGCAAATCCGATTTTCCCTTTCGACATCCCGACTTTCCGATTTGTCTTGTTTTTTCTAATATTGATCATATTAGTATTGTCATCGTTTATTGATGTGATATGATCACCACTGTCTATACAGTTATTGATATTATTCGATTGATTATGATTAATTCTTCGTTGTCTTCTATTCGCAGTACTATTGTTATTGATATTACTGTGATTGATTGATGTTATGTGAATAGTATCAATGTCTGTGGTGGAATTATCATTGTTATTATTGTTGTTGTCGTTATTATAGCTGTTGTTGTTGTTGATACTATTCGATTGATCTTCATCAACTGAGGGTCCAGGTTCTGAATATGATGAACGCTCGCCACCTCGTTCTTTTCTGTTGAATATTTTCGAAAAAGGTACGCACTCAAATTTACTCTTCATAATTGCAAAATTATTTCGATCGGATCCGTAGTGCTTGCAATACCTTTGTCTCGATAAGCCAGATAATCTCGATGAGTATTCGTTTTTTACTAAGTAAGAAAGGCTTGTAGGATCTATTGGACCGAAAACTAGAGTAAGTTAAAGCCCTTTTTAATGTGGAGTCTTATTCGTATTGTTAGATTTTACGATGAGTTGTTAAAGCCTTCTTTTACAAATGTACTTTCTAAAGGTGATTGTACCTTGTAATCCACAAAATAAGCAATGCAACAATTTTTTCCAAGATGAGTAATCTTTTTTACTTGCTAATTATGTTTCGTAACAGGAGTTAAGTTATTTGCTTGAAATAACTTTTTCGCGATAATCCAGCTAATCTCGATGAGTATTCGTATTTTACTAACTAACGAAAGCTTGTAGTATTTATTGGACCGAAATCTACGATGAGTAAAAGTCCTCCTTAAAATAATAACTTTTTGACGATTTGTTTAAATTGATGTACCTTGTAATCAACAAAATAAGTAGTACAATAACTTTTTTTCTCGTAGCAGTTCCTCCTCTAGATTGCGAAGGATGATTCGTTAAATATAATCCAGGAAAAGTCTTTTTGAAACTATTTGTAAGGGTTCTATAATACTAAAATCTTCTCTGATCTTTTTCCTCAACAAACCGATACTCTATTAAAAAAAATACCAATAATATCTCTCTTTGGTTATAAAATTAAATTATTTTGATTATGTAGATAACTAAATAACTTGCTTTCGATTGCATGTAGGATCGACTTTATATGCGATACTGAATTCGTGATCTTCTAGATTCCTTAAGATATAAAGCTTATAAGCAGAATTTACGAAACAAAAATCAATAAATATTTAGTATTCCCTTGGTTTGCCGTCAATTCGTTACTCAACATCCATCTAACATATCCTACATACGTCTTTATAACCCTGACGTGTTTTGTTTCGTTATGTTTTTTAGACTGGACACAATTTATAACATCATCACTCTAACCATCGGTTTACAATAAACTCCAAGAGATGAACGTTTATTCAAAAAAATGTAAAAAGTAAAATGTCCGTTATTCACTAATAATAAAATCTTTTTATACAAAGCCCGTTATCGTTTCCAACTTTCTCCTTGTATCGAAATGTGTTCAATGTTCAATGTAATTATCTAATAAACTGCGACCTTTTAAAATAACAACGTGACGAGTACTGACGAGTATTGGAACCAAGAACCACGAACCACGAACCACGAACAATTCAATTACTAACCTATGAATGATTTTTAGAAGAGTCGGTTAGCTGTACAGGCAATGCTTTTTTATTTACCAAAATACTTTAATTACTTGCTTTACTTACTTAATAAAATGTGTACAATGTCCAATATAATTATCGAATGACTATACCATATACTAACCAACTAGTTCGTTAGTTTGGACCCAGTTAAAAAAACAAAATGTACATTTTAATTTTTTTTTATATTATTTAATATTCTGACGTCACATTTACGTCAAGAAGAACCTGATTGGTTCATTCAAAAAATGAATATTGAATATTATTATTATGAGTTTTTTTTAGTGAACTAATGAAACTTTTCACTATGTAATATTCAACCAATCAATCGTCTCTAAATTAGACAAAACTTTTGAAATAAATTCCTTATGTTATCAAATATTCTGACGTCATGTTTGTTTAGACTAAAAGATCACAATTATGGAATATGATTTACGCACCAGGTATTCTTGTACACACGAAAAAGCATTAACTATCTCCAATTGTTTGTGGCACTGTGGTGTCTTTATATTTCATCGTCATCGCTTGATGGTAGTAGTATCCCATCCTATAGTTTTAAGAATTATTGATAATTGAAAAGCAACATGGTCTCATGAATATATTTTTTATTTTTTATTTTTGTTTTCCTAGAAGATAGAAGGTAAAAAGTATCAACTGTTGATTGGTTTAATATAACATCATCAAGCAACTTGAGCTAGACCCCAGCCCCCCAAAAGTTGCTGAATTTTTCCCATATTTTTAAGGCTCACAAATTGCTTAGTAGTTTCTTATCTGTGATATCCTCCGGAAGTTGCTTAAGAATCATATCAAAACTTTGTCAAATTTAGAATATTTAGATTTATTGATTGGTTGAATATTACATAATGATGATTTTAATTGGCTCACGAAACAATTTCACCAAAAGATTTAGTTTCAATAAAACATCAAATTGTGACTTTCTATCATGAACCAATTAGATTCTTGATGACATAATTTTTGACCAATCAATAAGGCAAAGTTTTGAGATGATCCCTTATAAGAGCTTGTATGCTTGTATGCTTGTATTGTAGTGTAGTACATTAAAAAATAATACTATGATTTCTGACTTAAAAAAATAACGTCAAATTGTGACATTATGAAATGATCCAATCAGATTATTCATGATGTAATATTCAACTAATTAATAGTCTTAATCAGACAAACATGTTGAGAAAACAACGATAGAGAGGACCCCTGAGTTTTTAACCCATACTGATTTGTTGTTCTGTTGATCTTTCCATACCAACTGTGGTGCTGTCGTAAAAAAATAAATATTTTTCTACGTAATTGCTACAGATTGAAAAAATAAGATGTTTTAAAAAAAGTAGCGAATGCATATTTAAACAGGCATTTTTTATGTATGTTGCCATTGGCTACGGCGAATTTCGCCGGCCTAACAAGAAACAAGGTTTTGACGTGATTCTACGGAAATTAAACGTACGATTCGGAAAAAAAAATCTCATAAAAAGTGAAATGGTGTTGATGCAATCATAATTATGGTTGTCTGTTAAGACGGGTGGGTGGGGGATTTGGGCTAAATGCTTAACAGACATTTCTGTAAAAGTATGAAGAACTTTTTGAGATGTCCCAACAAAATAGTGCGCAATTAGTTATAATCAAAAGAAGATATTTCGAAAGAAAAATGGAGAAATGGAAAAGTAAATTGATGAGAAAATGTACAATTCTTTATTTTCATTAAATCTTATCAAATTTCTTGTTCCAATACACTTGGAGCTTTCGGAAAAAGATGAAGATATGATCCATCATTAATCCACGTGCTGAGTTTTGGAGTGAAAAGATTAATTTCTCAGAGACTTATAAAAGAAAGAAGTTGAAGTTTTTCACATTTTTCACATGAATAGTGTCAGCTTTAGATTAATTCTCTCATAGTCATACAGATAACGATTGTACCATCGAAAAGAGCTTTACTAAAAAAAAGCACCAATTATCTATAGATCAAAACAATTAATGATAGATTACGGGTTGTTGATTAAAATCCGTCCCCACATCCCCAATAGAATATGACACGCATCCCACAACCCTTATGTCAAAATGGTTTGAATCCTGTTTCCCTAACTTTGTGTCCCCTGTCTCAGGTCCGTAGCCAAAATGTCGATTTTCACCATAATTCATATTCAATTTAACCGAAATATGTAACTCTATGGAAACGTTCAATTATTTCGTAACCCCGAAAAGGACGATTTTAAGCAACCTACCTACCATACTTAACCAGACGTTACCAGAGGCCATATACCTATCTATGTCAGATAACTTTTTAACAAATTGGTACCATCAGTAATGAATGAAGACATTCAGTAGCAAGTTTAATTTCTTAATTCTTCATAAAAATGCCTGATTTTTACGATGAGGGTTACGTAATACTTGGAGTAACGAACTGTAACCAAAACCAGGATATCTACCTACCATATCAAAATTATGTAATAACTGAACGCTTCCTACAGTAACTCTATTAACTTTTTTCAAATTCTCCCATAATCACTTAGGGAATATCCAACAACAGGTTTATCCGTTAAGGGTCACATTCCCTTACTCGGTATAATTTCGCAGCCTACACACACTTTCTAATTCTTTTTATCGGCCCAAGATTCTTCTCCATGTTTTTTTCTACTTGTTTCGCCGGAGGATCGCTCATAAAAATTTAGCATTTGTCAATTGTAATAAGGCTTTTGCCGATGAAACAAAACAATAATCAAAACCCTGTGTTAATGTCAATCCTCACCAAAATTCATATTCAATTTAACCGAAATATAGACACAGAAATAAAATGATTCACTCGGAGTAGCTCAAACTTCATATCGTAAGAAGGGTGTTTCACAAAAAAGTCAACCCGCCAGTAAAAGATCTCAATATGGCCTTTAAAATTATTTTCAGATTGTTTCACTGAATTTTCCTGAAAAAGTATTGTCGAAAAATCTTAAAAAGCTGATTCATATTTCGGCTTAAAATTGATTTTATGTGGAGGTCATTCAAGAAAAGTAAACTGGAGATAGACTGGAATTACATATGTTAGATATGTTATGACTTGTGCTATTTTTTCATACTTTTTAACATTTTTTAGGGATCTCGAATGGCAAATAAACGTTAGAATATGCATTTCGTAATATGTTTTCACAACAAACATTCTCTGCTCTGTAGTTATTTAAACTACGCCGATCAAAAGATATATTTATCGTGAATAATTTTGAGATGCAACTAATCATACGTTCATCTGGCGGATCACACGTGAAAACCGTTGCTTCCATTATAATAAAAAAAACATGTAAAATATTTGATGAGATCTTGTAAACTTAAATTTTAATGCATTGGTTAATAAAAAATCATTGTATCCACTAAGAGAACGGGGTATTTGCTATTCGCGTCTATCTAAAATATTTCTCTCTCGAATGACCTCCACATAAAAACAATTTAATGGCGAGATATCAATCCCATTTGAAAAATCTTCTGACCACATGCAGCATCTTAAGATAAACTCAAGTACCTTTTTACCATTGGATATGGAGATTTATCAGACAGGGACGGGAAGGGGGAGAAATAAATCGAGATTGTTCTAAGCCACCCAACCAGACCAATAAGAATGTACAGTTCCAAATTTCTTCTTACCTCGCATTTTTTTGCTGACAATTTTCAATTTAATTTTGTTTTTAAAAAAAATTAAAAATAAAAAAATATAAAAAAAAATTTAAAATGATTTTTCTAATGTGTATCATTATAACATGTCGTCGGGAATTACGAAAAGGTTACCTTATTCGTACTAATTTTCGCGCGTACTAATTTTCGCGCATTCGCGCAAAAAAATCAATTCGCGCGCGAAATTTAGTACAAAATTCGCGATTTTGCAATTTTGCTTAATTATTTTCTAAATATTTCGTGAATTTTGAACACTAAACCGTGATATTCGAAATTAGTTTTTGACCGTTGCGCGAAAATTAATACGCGCGAAATAAATCGATGTCAAATGCGCAAAAATAAATCCGCGCGAAAATTAGTACGAATAAGGTATTATGAATAAAAAAAACTATCATAAAATGTATTATCATCAATCATCTTATTTTCCAGCTCACTGAAAAAGAACTCAAAAAGCATCTCGCCAACAACTCGCGATACCATCTTAAGATATGCACCGAGTTCATCACTAAAACTCACGAATACACACACATTGAATCACACCAAAAATACATGCAAGACACAATTGACAACATCTTCAGTGTCCTGAAGGACGTCAATAAAATGGTGTCAAAGTTTGAAGAAGCGAAGGAGAGTAATATGGACATCGTACGGAATGTTGTTGTTCGGCCCCTCCTCCCCTTTCACGAACTGTTCGACCACGTGAAGGAACCCGAGAAGTATATGCCACGTGTCGAATCGTTCGTCAACAGCGTAAGCGTCTATGTGAAGAAATTCAACAAGAAAGCATTTCTAGAACTCTCCTGCCCATGCGTCGCTGATGACATATACACGGCGAATGATTACCAGTGTCGGAAGATATCTGTCGCCGATATGTTTCGCTTCGATATGGAACGACTGACGGATAATTACGATAAGATCGCGAAGAAATTGAAAGGGCTCAAGAAAGTTCATTATATTTGTTTTGTTCGTGCGCGCGACGTCGTGAAGAAAGTCGAGCGACGACAAAACGTGAATTTGAATTTGCTCTTCACGAAAGAAGAGAGGAAGTATGACGAACAACAACCAGATGATGACGTCATTACGGCGGATGGTGACGCCGATGGTGACGACGGAGACGACGTCGATGCTGATGAAGACGGGATTTATCGCATGCAGAAAAGTTTCGACAATAAAGTTGACGCTATTTTGAAAATAATGGACGACGCTGTCGGAAGTATACAGGCGTCTTACCGTACTGCACTTTACAATTACATCTCCGATCCCGATAAAGGACACAACTATAAAGATTATTACGTGTGGAAGGTAGATGCGACGAAGTTGAAAGTTAACGGTGAAGCGACGTCGTATCATAAGAAAGGTGGCACGAAGAAGGAGCAGGGAGACTGTTTGACCGTCTGGTCGACGACAGATCACACGTGGGAAGGCAACTCGGCGTTAACGGGTGGTCTCATACTCGTAAAATACTTTGTACAGACAAACAAAAGCGACATCCTCGCGCGAGTATTCTGTTTCAATCAGAACGAGTTGGATCGAGTTGCTCCATGCCAGCTGACCGTCTCCAAGGTACTCGATGAAGTGGAGACATCGACGTTTTCGGTGACGGCTGAATTTCCAACGGATCTTCTTAAAGATGGCTGCTTTCTTGATGACGTCATTTACTTTAACACGGTCGTGACGTAACAATGACGTAGCAGTGAGTAAGAAGGTTTAACAACGCAATTACACGCACATGCGCATTGCACACTTGCAGAGACGCGTTATAGTACCCGTAGAAACATTCTACAAGCGCGCCACGCGCTGTGTGACACTGCACATAGATAAAAACATACATGTAAACACTAAATTTTACGCGCAGATAACCATGCAGAAAAATACTAACGCGCAATTTGCAGAAATATTACATATATGCGCCCGTGAAGCAACTATATTATGTGCATCCACGGACTACTGAAATACGTTTCTAGTTTTCTTGGGAACTCTATAGGGCTGTCGTTAGAGATTTTTTTTTATCAGAATTTTACTTTAAAAAGATTTTATCATTTTTATTTATAAGGGAGGATTTGGGGCTTGTTTTTAAACGCTTAGATTATATGTGCATTGTGGCAATATCGTGGCATGTTTCTTTAGAGCCAACCTATTCTTCAGAATTGACAAAATTAATGGTTTTAGAAATAACCATTTTGATATGACACAAAAAATATACCTTTTGTTGAGACAGCCATCATGGAATTTTCAAGAATCTTGCTTCGTTAGAATACAGTGATTGAACAAACAAGAGTGTGGGAGGGAAATTTCTAAGTTCCACTTTTCGCTTTATACGAGATTCCGCATTAGATGTTATCTTTGGTTGAACAGACAGGGAGTATTGAAGTGCAAGTGTTTTCAGAAAATTAGAGCCCCAAGTCTAAAATACAAAAAAGCCTTACACAAACAATTGAAAATCAATGCAAGAATGGTTTAATCTTTTTCTTTTACTACTCCGCCATTAGAATTCCTTAAGTGACTTACAAAAATATCATTGAGTTTGAGAGGTAGAAGTTTTTATTAACTTCTAAGAGCCCCAGAAGTAAAGTCGTCCCTTGGGGAACCAAAGGGTCCAAACTTTGTTCCGTCACTGTAGGCGTAGCTCTTACATAAGCAGGCCACAACATTGCCACTTTTATTTACACAACCATTCATACAAATAAACCAACATCCCATAAAAGAGGAGTTGGATGTTGGCACAATGTTATGTTTTATTTTCATACATTTTTAAAAAGGGAAGGAAAATTGATGCTTTTTGCCTAAAAAGGTTTTTTCAGTAGTGTCTATTTCATTTATTGCATATATGAAAAGAGTATAAAAACAATATCAATTCTTAATCGAAAATATTTCTTAAAATTGTGGTAGAAGATGTTAACCCAAAACGGTTTTTTTTTCTTCTGACAATTGCCTGCGTATTTGAAGACAATCAGCCAAAATATTTATTTTCTTTTAACCACTAGAGTTGTTAGAGTATGTTGAGGCATGAGAGAGATTTGGTTTTTTTTCCACCTTAGTCTCGCATTTTGCTATTTTTTTTGTGTCTGAAAGGATTTTGCTCCAGTTCGCTACGGTTAAGGAAAGTTAGCAGATAGAAAGAACACTTAATGCTATGTTAAAAGTTTTTATTCAACCATTTTGAACAATTTTAAATTCATATGCTATCTTGTCTTCAGTGACCAACCATATACATATAGTCTCAATCTTCAAAAGATTGGCACCGACTAGATAATTATTTTTCGCAATTGATTGTAATTTTTATTTATGTGTTTTAGTCATTCACATGTAGAAACGTTTCATTTCGTGGAATTTATTCATATTCATATTCACATATATATGCACGTTCATCCGTAAGAATTGTCTTCTTTACATATATTGTCTTTTCTTTTTGGTCTACTGACGCCATTTTGCTTATAGCTCTGTGCTTATTTGTAAGGGGTGATGATCAAATTGCATTTTCCCAAACTTTTCGGCCTCACTAGAAATTTTTATTGCCCCCTTCCACTAATGTTATTATAATTTGAAATTGAGACACGCCTGATGGTGCAGTTCTTAAGAAAAGGATGCGAGTCCAGGTTAAAAACATCAAATATCAACAAAATAGCAGCACTTGTCATTCACTTGCCCTTCCCCACTGCTTATTAGGCCCCCTTACAATTACGCTCGAAAATATCACTTACGATATTATGATTTGGTTTGATTACTCTCTGCTCTCTAATAGACGGGGGGGTTTGGAATAGTAGGGGGATTGGAAAGAATCTCT
>JAUKPT010001848.1:0-14316 GCA_032273505.1 Nanomia bijuga | reverse complement strand
AAATAAAAATATACATGATATTACGCAATACAATAGAGGAGATGAAATATATTTAAAGTAAAAACTTAACGTATACCCCCCCCCCCCCCCTCCGCTCATATTTTCAGCAAAAAACCTGCGCTCTCCCTCTGTTCTTATTAAGTTATGACTGAAATGGAAATAGAGTATCAAAATCTTTAAAAATAAAATTTCAATATCTTCAACCATTATGTTTCGTTTATCTCTTTTTTAAATGCTAAATCTCTTTTCCTAGAAAAATATATCTTATCAGTATTGCACTATTTATCAGATTCTGAGTTCTATGAGAAATTAGCAATGCTGACTGCTTCCCATGATACATTTAAAGGCGATAAAAAAGTGACGCCAAAAATAAACGACGATAATCTCACTTGACGTCATACTAAACGGCAAACGACCTTTTGAAGAATTGCAATGCAAGGTGAGAGAGGCTTTCATTATTTCTGATTGGTTAAAAGTTCCATGATTGCCACAATGTGCACACGGTGCCGTAGTAGATGTATGGACATCAGGAGAGTACATGATAAAATTCAACAATGAAAATATCTTCAAAATATCAAAACAAAAACTCAAAACAAAAACTCATTGATTACCAAAAAAAAAGGTAAATCTATGTAGCCTCCATTTTCAGTATTGGTGATATATTCTTGCTAATCTCTATTTATACAAGTAAATGACCATGCTGTGGAAGCTAAGGCCCAGTGGGTAAACCACCGAGCTACCATACGAGCGATCCGGGATCGATTCCCCACGGATATCAAATAGTTCTTCAAAAACATCCTTGTGTTGCCTGACCAACTCAACCTTCCATTCTTCCGAGGTCGATAATTGAGTACCAGAATCGGCTTAGGTCATCGACGGTGTTTCTCCCCCCCCCCCCCCACCACCACCACGTTTTATCAAGCTGTCGGATTTTTGGCTAATGTTGTCGGATTTTTTTGCTTATTTCTTCGTAATTTCGACTAATTTTATCGGATTTTTAGTTTAAATTGTCGAAATCAGTGAATAAACCACCGAGGTACCATACGAGCGATCCATGATCGATTCCCTGCGGATATCAAATAGTTCTCCAAATACATCCTTGTGTTGCTAGACCAACCCATTCTTTCGAGGTCGGTAATTGAGTACCCGAATCGACTTAGGTCATCCACGACGGCGTGGTTCCCGTAACGATAAATATACAAGGTTAATGGCTGTAGGCTGAAAAGCTCGCAATGCTATGAAAGTTAGTAGAAGCTCTAGGCTTCATGCGTACCAGTTAGTTAGTTTCTAACTTCTGGGTTGCCTGGTCACTGTCTTTTGCGAAATGCTAGATGATCACATTTTTTTGATAACTTTCTCGGAGGTAGCTTAAGATTAGCTTCGCTATTTGCTACCTCCTTGTAATAGTAGTAGTATATTTTATGGTTTCTATGTAAATCATAAAGCTATTATTGTTACAGAAAAAAGATTACTTACTTAACTACTTACTACTTACTTAATATGACCCTAACACAGCTCCTATCATTAAACAATGTTTGATTGGATATTCGTATACTTTGGTAAGCAGGACATTCAAATAACACATGTTTTTCGTCTTCAACGATTAGGCAAGTTCTATAGAGTCTAAATTCACGACTCATAATAGGTTGTTTATATCGACCAGTTTTAACAGCTAAACTAAACGATGACAGCCTCGATATGTACGATATGTGTCGGTAACAGACGAATTGTAAATGTCTTGGTTTGAATGTAGGCCAATTAAAGCGCGATAACGTACATCCATAGTTTTGTCACTATTGTTAAGAATATTTGTTCTGATTCTTTTGTTATTCATATAATTATCATCCTTAAGAGATATAGTAGTATAGTAGGTATGTATATTCAGGTTATGACACTGGTTCCATACGTTTTTTACAAGAGCATCGTTTTCGTTCAATTGTGAAATTTTGTCAATAAATCGTTTTTGATGATCCATTAGTTTCACAACGATGCTACCTCTTTTGAGTTCATGAACAACTATATTATTTGGAGAACCTTTTTTTTTACACATAAAACCGCTTTCAAAAGATCTAGTTCGATAGATTCAAGTTGCTTTCTATAAATTGTTACACAATTGAACTTAAAACGCAGTTATCGAGGAAAAGAAGTTTTATAGGAAATGGAGTGATTTTGTTGCTATCTAACCAAGATTTAAATTTTGCTATGTTGTACATTCTCTTATTGAGATTAAATTCAACAATAGTTTTTAATTTATTCGTATGTAGCAAATGCATACCTAGATATGGAATGCTTTTACCAACTTCCAGTGATTCTAACACATCTTTTTTATTAGTAACTATTTCTTGAGTGTCAGGAGTTTGGATATATGAATGAACTTTGTTTTGTCAATGTTTATAAACTGTTTTTTTTGAAAGTAAAATTTTAGAATGCTTTCAAATTTACTTTTTAATGATTCACGTGTTTCAGATGCTAAGATAGTGTCATCTGCTAATTGTGCCAGGTCGTTATCATCCATAAAGTCGATATAGGCATATTCATGAACAGCAGTGGGCATGTCTTGGATGAGGAAGGAAAAGAAGTTGGTCGAAGTTCTTCTGCCTTGAGTGACACCGTAGTATGTTTTTATCATGTCTCCAAGCATGTTGTTTTCAGTTTTTGGTATGTATATACTTTCTCGATACATAGCAGCAATTGCACGAACGAAAGTATCACCGATATTCTTTATACAGTGTCACACGGAATGACAGAGAGATTCACAGACATACCCGGACATTTAAAATATTTTACTGCAAAATTAGCGTTCGAAATGCTATAATTGAAATAACTTTCGATAAAAAAAAGGTTTTGAGTATTTTTTTTCGCCAAAATTTCAGACGTTTTTTTGTGCAGGTAGGTCATATTTGAGTAGTCCGTGACAGATTTTATAATTTACAACTCTCCATGTGTATCAAGATAAATTAATAAGACACAGCTAGATATCTAAATACTAAACATATTTGACAGAGATTCAGATCCAAGATGAAAGAAAAATAGTGTCCATTGACTTTGGATTATTACCAACAAAAATATCCTTTTGGATTTAGATTGTTTTTTAAATTAATTGCTTTCATATCAATATTTTAGGTAAACACTAATTTTAGATACACAAAGATAGCATGGAAGTAAAGTGGCTGTGAGCAAAAAGGTGTGTATTTTTTTTTTTCATTTCTTGTAATTATTTGATTAGATGCAATACAATGCAACGATTTTGATTTGAGGATATTTCTGGACCAAGTACTTATTGAACCAATCAT
Organism: Nanomia bijuga; assembly: GCA_032273505.1. Lineage (NCBI taxonomy): Eukaryota > Metazoa > Cnidaria > Hydrozoa > Siphonophorae > Agalmatidae > Nanomia > Nanomia bijuga. Next base: position 11,023 of record JAUKPT010001848.1, on the reverse strand, counting down.
ATGAATAAGATTAAATGTCTGCGTTTCTTTAGGGTTGAATCATACACTGATGCAAAAAATTACTAATTAACTACACCATTGATAATTATTAATTCAATAATTGAACGACCCATAGAGCAATTCATAAGAAAATTCCTATGACCTATACCTTTCATAAGTACTTTTAACATACTAATTAGATTAGCCCTTTACTAATGTCCTCTTACTAATATCCCCATAGGCTCCACTTTTTAATGATCATCATCAATTTGGTAGGCGACAATTGGGCGAAGTCATTGCAATTACTAGATATCATACAATTACTTTTTCATAAGTACACTCCTAGCAAAGGCGAAATAAAATTCAAAAAATTCAGCATTTGATTATAACGAAAGGCAATAGAAATAGCTTTTTACTTTTCCTTTGATTTCTAATAATTAGCAGCATGATTTACTAGCACTTAAAACAAAGTTATCAAAGAAGAAATGTTTTTTCATTCTCTTCTTTAGAAGGGTTTTCATAAAAAAAGGTATACTTTATTCTCACAATCCACAACCCTCATTTACTAGAATCCTCATGACTTCATAATGACTCAACTAATTAATAGGAGAGTGAATATCAAAAGGTTTGATTCAAAGCAGTATAAGTAATGGTGGTAAGGTGAGTAAAGTTAAGCAATTAGGAGACCCACTTTATATTTTATTCGCTTAAAAATTTAGTTTTAAAGCATTTCTTGAAAAATGGGGTTGATTGAGTCATCCAAAAAACTTTCAGGCTGGTTTTGTCGAAAGTCAGTACTGTGATTTTATACAATTTCTGATGTACGAGCCATCTAAAACATTCTAAAGTCTTCATTTATGCTACTCTGAGCCCGGTTGTTCAAAGCATGTTTAAAGCTAACGTTCGAACAACCGAGCCCTGGTTTGTAAGGAGTGTTGATGAGTAGCTTTGATACATTTATCTCAATGGCAAACCAGCCAATAAGCTGACGTTTGGATAATCGATTTTTGATGTTAAGATGTTTGGTCATTATTAGGGTGGGTAAGTAAGGGGTAATTTACCTCATTACGTATAAAACAACCCTAATAAAAATAGGGTCTAAGGACCTTTTAATTGCCTAAAATCCGCAGTCAACGAGTTGACCCGACCGCTGTACAAACTTAAGTGTAACAAATCACAATGAAAGTAATTATATTCCGCCCAGTATACAGTTTTTGACGATCAGTTGTTTGAGGACCGCGTCATGGCAAATTCCATTCATTTTTATAAATAAGTTTAAATATTCCTTTTCTTCTTTACTAATCTATTTTTTGCCCCATCAAATCACAATAAAAGTAGTTAGATTTCTCCAGGTAAGGTTATCTGAGATTGATTATTTGAGGCAAAGCCTTTGATTCCCACGTATAAAACAGCTGAAACATTTCTTCTTTACATTTCCGCCGATCAAAAACCATTTCCAATACAAACAAATTGGATTAAATCGAGTTTTTTAAAAATATATTTTCAAAATCGTTGCTACGATGTTTCCTTCTGTTCATAGCAAGAAGAAAAGACTTATTGACTTCACTTAAGTAAGGCGTGTATGCGCCGACCTACAGAGGTAACTTCTTCAGATTGAAATTATAGCTTTTCTTTTTTCATTTTTTTTCTTTTTATCTAAATGGAGCATTTCTTCTTTATTTTCAGCATTTACTATAAAATTTTAACATCTAATATCGTCGTCTTTATTTTTAGCTTTTTTCTGTTACAAAAAGAAATTTTATTTCAGAAAAGTTCGATTATCTACTAGAGACTATTTTTTGCAATCGTTTATCTATTTTTCATATGAGAAACCGCCCAAACCTTTCTAATACCGGTCTTCTATTTATTGCTGCAAAGAAATTCAAAAATATGATGCTAGTTTTTTCGATGATTTTTTGCGTAGGAATTGTCTCAATTGTCTCAATTGTCTCTCGAATTAAGCTATTTGATTGGTTGAAACTTTCAGCTTGTAGGATCTCATTGGTTATTTCAAAAAGTTCATTATATGATGTTTTGTTAAAACCAATCAAAATGCAAAAATATCCATAATCTCTTGACAATTCCTTGTCTTTCTTTTTAAAAATATCTAAGAAACTTGATGATTAAATTAACTGTTCTTCCAGTTCAAATCAAGTCATTGAATCTGGGAATAGGGTAGCTCACTTTCTTCTGTTATTTACTTTATTATTTATCTGATCATATAATATGCTTGCTCTAAGTTTGCAAAGATTGGTTTTAACAGGGAATACGGTATTCAATTTTCCATGGAACAGCCATACATTGCACAATTTGCAGATTTGAACATCCAGCTGTCAAATCAAAGTTATCTCAATTTCTGTTCAATAAATTCACGATGGTGAGCAATAAGTTTTACGTCTATGCTACGTGATCCAATCTATTGTATACCATGACATCATTAATTGATAATAGACCTCATTTAATTGTTTCATCATAACACTATTTATAACCACCCTCTGTTATACACACACGCACTTTCCACAGAAATATATTATCATAAATTTAATATTTTCTGTCACCAATACTATCGGCATAGTTCATGACGCAACATAAAACTGTGTCACTAATTTCCCAACATAATTTTAGAATGAAAATATTTTCATCCTAGAATAATATCGTCTAAGTTTATGTAGGGAATTGTTACGTCGAAAATGGATCTGCATTATAGGATTAAGCATGACATCATATAAGTTATGGCATATTCATGACACTGAACCAGCATTAAACGCTCAGTGGAAACCAGGTTTTACAAGGTGCAGTTGTATACACTTGTTAGAATACCATCGAGGTGATGGTTTAAGAGATTGACTTCATAAGTGTCAACTGTGTGTGAATCATTGCATAAATGGTAGTTTTAAAAAAACATTTTTGCTTTCTTTTACATGGATTATCTGAAAGATATTGGCGTAAATACCTAGAAGCGAATTTTTTAAAATGCATTCTCACCTTTATATTGCCATTTGGTTTTGCTTGAAAATGTGTTTGTAAGCCAATATTCTATATCCGAAGTTACCTTTAAACCAAAGAATTTAAGCAAATTTAGTTAGATTATACATCGAAAGCGTTAGTGTTGAACTTTTGATAACTTGTTCTACTAGACTAGGTAACACAATTTCATTTTAGCTCAAGTTTATCGGGAAAATGTACTAGGGCCATTAACTTTGAACTTGAATATCTTCAAAACAAAAAGAGCTTTTTTCATGCGAATTTAAAAAAAATTTATGGCTGTTTGGAGACAAAAGGTCATTTTGAAATAAAGGTCCAAAATTGGGCTCAAATTAGACTTAAGTCGAAATGTATAGAGTTGAACACTTTTTAGTGGCGTTAGATGTATCTGTTCTGTATCATATTAAAATGAAAAATAATTTGGCGAAAACATTATTCTCAAATATTTTTTTATTCGTGAATAATGACCAAATTGCTATTCTTTGGGCCAAATTTGGGCCCAAATTAGGCCATTATGATAAAATGTTAGTCGTTATGTTGCTTTTAAGGAAGACTCCTACACCTCCTATATCCTCCTATATCTGTCGTTGACGCAGATATCCATATAAAGAAGGAATCTACCAGAAATGACAGCTAAAATCTGCATTTTAGGTCTAAATTTGAGCATCTATTACTGATATCACAGTTTTTAAAGTCAGTGAGCATCAAAAGAGAGTATAGCTCGACAGCTAAAAATAGCTATTAGCTATAAGCTATAAGCTAGGTCAACATAGTGGTATAACTGCAAATAGTACTCATCTGATATCCTCTTGGCCAATGTAGGCCTTTTCATATCTTAGAAAAACCTGTTTTGGAAAGTATTTTATGGCAATGTGTATATCTCCCGTCCCTCAAAAGAGTGGACCTTGAATAAGTTCACATACATCATACCATTTTGATATCAAAAATGAATGGTACTATATGAAGCTGTGTCGGGGGTTGTGGTCATATCTACCCATGTATGTGCGTCTGCTGGATTCTGTTTGTCAAGAAAACGACCCTCTGCTTGCTGCAAAGTAGCATATGTCATGATCTAATGTTCTTCATAACACATCTTGTTTTTTCTGTATATTTTCTTTTGAGTCAATTTACTTCAAGGGGGTTTACAAGGATATTGTTTGTATGATGGAAATAACCGCATTAAAATTCAATTCAGGGAAAGGACGTAATATGTCTTTTGGCCAAAAGAAAAAAAAATATTAGAATATATAAAAAAAAGAAAAAATCGAAAAATTGAGGGGTCACGATGACCCCCGGAATTTGTCTTTGGAGGGTCAACAGTGTACTTTGAAGGCTCATTGATCTTTGACCCCCTATTATTTCATGCCCCTCTACAATAATAAAATATTGGCACAAAACAAATTGACAGTTGCTCTAATTTGAAATGAGTTAAGTACCCATCGCACCACAACCAGTCGAGTAGGAGGAATTATTCAATTTACATGGAGTCAATCACTGATATCAAACACTATGTTATATAACACGTAAATGAATAGAATAAACGAAAAATATTATGTCTGATCAAGAGCTTATTCATTTCTTTCGCAATCAACTTTAATTTTTTGTTAGATCATTCAAACTGATAAAGACTTTATCAGTTAGGATGATCTAACCTTGGTTTACTCCGTCCTTCCTTATTCCGGCAAGAACTTTCAATCTATGAGCAAATAAATAATATAGAAATATTCAAAAGATATATGAAAACAGGTAAGGTTAAGTTATGAAAGAACAAAAACTCTCAACAAGCCGAGTAGAAAGATTCTGTCTATGAAGAAGTAAAATGTCTGTTGAAAGTTTTTGACGTTTATTTAAAAAAATTGACCTGGGATCTTTTAAAAATTTGCACAGATTAATTTTGCGGTGTCATCATGGCGTTTCTTGTTTAAAAGACATGTCAACATGCCTTCCGGCGGTTTTTTGTGTTCAGCTATTTTTTGGAAAGATATTTCATACCAATAGACAATGTACTGGAAATTGTTATCGGAGCAGAATGATCTTTTTAACACAAGTAGCGGCTTTTTTTTCTGTGATATAAAATTCAATTTTCTCCGATTACAATTTCCCGGACTATATCCAGTTACTTCTTTTTTCGATTTTTGATACATATTGTAAGATCAGTCAGATAAATAGTATATTGTTAGGCAAATTCTTCAAAGTTTTCTTCAGTCACGAACTACTTAGGAGCCATTTAAAAAAGGTTTTCAACAACATCATTCAATTTTTTCTTTTTTTCTTAAGTGAATAGCGAAAAATGAGAGCGGGCGACTTTTTAAACGTTATTTTCAACTGTTTTACCTTCTCTACTGAGTTCGTAGGGACATTGGAGAGCTTCTTTTTTGCATAGAAGGTTTTCATTTTTTTAACAGATTAGGCCAAGCTAAGTTGATCTTGAGATTTGCGTAACACGCGCGCTCCTGTTGCCATGGCTAAACCTAGTAACTCGATTATTGACGATTTTAAGTTTTTATTATTTCTTGGAATGTCTGGGCCAGAAGATTGAAAAACCTAGTAAATTTTCGCTAAAATGCATTTTTTAAGGGTATTAAAACATAGTAACTAACTCCTTTGAATTCAACTTCTTTACTGGAAAAACCTAGTAACTAATTAATTGACAAGTAAAGGCAATTGACTGCGTAAAATGTTACATTCTTCATGATTTTGTGAATAATATAAATTGGTTACATACTTACGTAAACATTGACGAAAAAATTGAAAGATAAATAATTCTAAATAGCTTAGATTTTTCCTTGATGCCTTTTTAAAACTTTTTGCTTATTTTCTCAAAACGCCAAAAAATAAGTTACTAGGTTTTGCCTTGCAACAGGAGCGCGCATCAATCTTTCTACCCCTGCGTCAAACAGTTTTGAAACAAATATGTCCGCATCAATTGATTTTATCCCATTATAAATGCAGAGTTATGACATATGCAACAATTTTCGTTATACTATGCAGTTCCAGTTTTCAAATCACTAACACTGCATAAATATTCTTAATCTTGATTTGCAAAACATTAGAAAATATATCTTCTTACAGCGTGCGCTTTGGTGGAACAACTGCTGATAGAAGGCACTGCGCATTGCAGTTTTCTTCCTTGTGACGCAATTGTTTACAAAGCTAGTTTTTTTCAAAATAAAAATGAAATAGAATAAAATAAGATCTCAAGATCAACTTAGCTTGGCCTTATTCTGTTAAACAATATGAAAACCTTTTTGAGAAGAACTACCGTGCTTCAACGTTCTGAATATCTTCTAAATGCGAACTTTTTCGTAACAATTGGCAAAATGATATATTTTACCTGGCAAAACTAGAAATCGTAGTTTTTAATATTTCATTGTTTTATCAACCATTTTTTGTAAAATCGAAAGTCAGGGTGTCAAAAAAACCAGCAGCGCGGCAGCGCCGCTGACATAAAGTGAACGATTGGAGGTTGGAGCTGCCGTAGTATTTTTTTAATGAAAGAATTATCTAAGAGAGACAAAAATTAGTGACTTATATAGTCACCTTGCTTCATATTTCCGCAAATATTCGACCATTCGCGATTGCTTAAAATTGTATACTGGAATAAAATCACCCTATATAATCACATCACAAAAACAGCCACGGGTGTGATATATTTCGATTTGGTTTCGTGGATTTAGCCGAATGCTGTATAAAGGTGTATTAAATATTCTTATTTAATATTTTGTTAGAATTTTACGAAAAACAGCATGAATAAATTATTCCCGAAAAACTTCAATCACTGACTGAGCAAATAAAAGATAAATGAATAATAGAAAAAAGAGATAAGGGTACTCTAAGGACAGAGAACAAGAAAGAGAAAACAAAAATGTTGATGAGAAAAATAAAGAAATTGTTTGTTTTTTAAATTGAAATTCTGTTTATTTCTTTTAAGTCCAGTTTAAGGTAAATAGTTCTTTAACTGTAAGATTTGAATCTATCTAAAAGTAGTTTCAACCACTTGACAGTTTTTCCGATGAAGCGAAGTCCGTTACTGAATTAATACATCTATTCGAAAATTCAAATCGTTGGTTTGTGTACCTCCTGAATTATAACTTTTACTGGCACGTCAAGGGTATATATTTTGGCCAAAACTTTTTTCCCCATACCATTTTCCAATCTCTTCCCTGTTTCTATGAATTTGTTGAATTTTTTCCGCACAAAATATTTTCCTGTGTGGCACGTTTCCCGCAATAAAACTAATTGTTTTTGGCAATAGGAACGGAATTATATTTTATTGCGCTAATTGCTGTTTTATTCTTGTAAGTCATTTGAAAAAAACGTGTTGATGAAAGTTATATCTCATATTATAGAAAGGGAGGTAAACAAACCAAACATTTTTCTGAGCAATGTAAGTTTTTTAGAACTTTGATTGATTTTATGAAGAGGAAAATGAAAAAATATGAAGAACAAGGCGAAACAACTGACAAACAAAAGTTATAGTCACCGGATTATGTCACAACAAAAACCGAAAAAACTTTGAATTGTAGACAGCGCTATGTTTCTAAACAACTCAAAGTGTCTTTAGTCGGTCTGTGTTTTCGTTATGCAAGAAAAATAAGATCATACATAACGTTAGTGTACCCTAGTTGGACTATTAAAATACTCATGTGATTACATTTTACGCTATAAGTAATCTTGCGACACTTAAAAGAACAAAAAATCAAAAAACGCAAATGTCCCATTGCATTTATGTACAAAATCGAGCTTAATTTGTATGTAAATGATGGTGCACTCTAGTTGGACATGTCCAACCAGAGTACACTTAATGAAATAGAACAGGATTTACAAGGTACCGTACCATGAGGTTAAAAATCAATCCAGTTTTTACGAATTTTTTGTTTAAATACGATGATTATATACATTCCATACATTTCAAACTTGGAATAGGGATGTTTCGCAAAGTTCACTCGATAACTTGTGGGAGTCATTAGTTATGGAAAAGCGCAAATTCAATGGAAATAAGACAAGATCTTAGATATAGTCGCTAAAGCGACTAAAAGGACCAACTCGATATTTTGTCGGCAAGATGTATGGCCGTGTATAGAGTAGGCTATGGATCATATGATATTTGCTTGTTGGCGGACAAGGATGGTAGAGGAGAGTGTTATTAAAAACGATGTAATAAAATGCACTCGAATCGAGCTCTAAACGAGGTAATGCCAACGTAACGACCCATGTTAATGGGAGTGAATTTGAGCAATCAGTTGGTACCTGACGAAAGACTAGGTTGGACTACAGTTGGCTAATGAGATTAAGGCTCTGCATGATTGTTCCATTGCAGACCTAACTTACTTTACTTTTAGCTGGTTAATTGATGCCCGAACAAACACTAGATGAAATATAGTCAACATAACACCCGGAAGTTATGCATAACTGTTCCTTCATAAATGAATACCTTATCTCCTTAGTCAATCCAACTTTCATACCTTTGAACCAACATGCTGTTGTTAAGTTCACGCGAAAAGGAGTAGTTCCTCGCCTGTAAAAAGATGCAGTTAAAATTTCAGGTTTTTATTTTGGTTGTTTTAAAACGTTTTTATATCGGTAGCCAGTTTGTGGCGTAATGCTTATCATGTTGTCGATCAAGGACAGTTGGTGCTCGACAAAACATAGGATGCCGAAAGCCATCCAAAATGAATGAATACCTTACCTTGTCCTTGATTAACATGATAAACATTTGTTAGTTCACACGAAAAGAGCAGCTTTCTATGACCAATGAACAGTTCTCTCGTAATGTTTTTATAAGACAGCGTTCCTCGCGTTATGAAACTCAAGTATTTTTGGTTTGATAAGTCGACGTAAGTATGTGCTAAGCGGATCAGCACTCACACTATGAATCGAAATACTAATTCTTTTTTAAAAGCTTTTATCAAATCCCAAAGAAAAATAGTTGATAAATCATAATGTGACGCTATTCATTGCTTTGCCTTCGGTTTGAATCGTTTGGCATATATATGAGGGAATGTTTGGCACTAGTGAGTCGAGGTTTTTATTGATATGTTAAAAGGAGTCGCAGAAATGGTAAGTAGAGTAGAAAGTATCATTAACTTTCTTTATTTTTGATCAATATTGTCTGGACATTATCGTGTTCTTAATTGTTCTCAATTAATTGTTAATTGTCTTAATTGTTTTCTAACCACTTGCTTTGATTTCGGTTATCTTGTATTTTCATTTATATATTTGACTCATGGCCAGCTTACGATAAGGCCCAATATGTCACCGACAGATTTCTAAAATATGGGGTTGAAGAAAAAAGTCCTAATCTCGACTCTTTAGACACGTAATCTTTGATCAATTAGTAAACATTCGAGTTAATAAAAAATAAAATTTATCGAAAATTGGGGGAGTAAACGACACTTGAATTTTTTTTTATAAGGTTAAAACGTGCAGAGAAAATATCACAAAATGACAAGTCTATTATTTTTCGAACTTTCTTTATCATAAAAAAGAAGACAATTTCAACTCATCTTTCTGCGTAAAGATTTTAGATTAGTCTGTTTTACATCACAATTTTTTAGTCAGTAATTATTGCTACTCAAAATCTATTTATCTTACAATTAAAGGTATGAACGATGTAAAATCGCATAGTTGTCGAGTAAAAAATCTGTATTATAATTCTATTTAACAAGATATATTATAAATATAAAAGGCTAGTCATAATGTAATTCTCATTAAGAAGTACTCCAAGGGTAAAGATAGCCTTGCGATCAAAAAATTTGTAAATCTATAAAGCACTTTTCCTAAATAACTAGATAAGTTATTTCGATAAAATTTTGTCAGAAGTAAGTAGTCCATAGTCACTACCAAAAGTAGAGCTTCGAAAAATAAAATCGCCTAAGCTGCTGGCGGTCAAAGAAAATTTGGAAAAACCTCATTTTTATCACCAAATATCAATCATTCAAAATAAAAACCAGTTTGATCTTAATCCTTTACTATCACTAAAAGCTTCTGAAAGTTAGGAGTTCTGAAGATTGCTAGAACTTGAGTTATGAGAATCTTGCCGGTGACTTATTAGGTCCATGGCCAGCTTAAGATATGGCCTTATTCTTTGCCGACAGAAAGCTTTAATTAAATGTAACTAAATTTATTTTTTAGATAAAAACTTTTGGTTTTGTATGCACAATGTCGACATAATTTGCTACACATTCGTGAAAAAAGCAAACAAAAATTCCAAGGGGTTCAGCTTTCCCTCATATTTACAGAAAGGTCAAAATACGGCGAAATAATATTGATAATATTAATAATATTCGAAAATATTGCCGGAAAATACATCTCCATTGGGGGCGGAGGCTCGAAAAATTTTTGAATTTAGCTTTTCTTGATGGCTAAATTCCTTTTATGTATTGAAGTAAAATATAATCACGTAATAATTCTTTTTTCATACTCTTCCCGAAAAAATAGCACATATTGTGAGAGAACTGGGGGGGGGGCTGTAGCCATCCCAGCTACCCCCGTCCCGTACGCCTATGCTGAAGTCCGTCGGTCATTAATATTAGCGTAGGTATGTGTTATATAAATCTCCCCTAAAAGTTTCAAAAAGATCAATGTTATAGAACAGTTTTTAATCTTTGTTTATTGTTTATTGTTTCTTACCTCACAAACTCAACTTTATTTCGTGTATCTCTCTCATACTTTACACACTCAAATCATAAATCAACTTCCAAACTCACTAACTCCCTAAAAGTTTCAAAAAGATTAATCTTATAGAACAGTTTTTAATCTTTGTTTATTGTTTATTGTTTCTTACCTCACAAACTCAACTTTCTTTCGTGTATCTCTCTCATACTTTACACACTCAAATCATAAATCAACTTCCAAACTCACCAACTCCCTAAAAGTTTCAAAAAGATTAATGTTATAGAACAGCAGTTTTTAATCTTTGTTTATTGTTTATTGTTTCTTACCTCACAAACTCAACTTTCCTTCGTGTATCTCTCTCATAATTTACACACTCAAATCATAAATCAACTTCCAAACTCACCAACTCCCTAAAAGTTTCAAAAAGATTAATGTTATAGAA
>JAUKPT010001847.1:0-14318 GCA_032273505.1 Nanomia bijuga | reverse complement strand
GTGTATGTGGGGGGGGGGTGTAACAATCCCCCTCACTATTCCCGCTCCTACCCGTGAGATCTATCCCAGTGGCTACCTCAGTGAGAAAAACTGTCAAAAAATCACTGGAGAATTTTTAAGATTTTGAAAAAAAGCAAATTCCCCAGTCATTTTATGCTTGACCCGGTGATTATCTATCAATTGAATTAAAGAGATATCTCGCCCGGTCAGAATTTCATCTACCCGGTCAAAATTCGTATCCAAATAAAAACTCCGGTGATGTTTTGGAGTCCTTGGGCACACGTAACCTAATTAGAATTGTCTGACGCGTTACCTTGTAAACGTTGATTTTAGTAAAAATATCTTTTCCAATTGAAGAACTTTCGGTCTGCAAAACATTTGTGAAACTTATAGAGTTTTGAGTGCCTTCGAGTAATCAGTTATGGTGGCATTTAAGGAATTTTCCTTTTAAGAAAGATTGTTTGGAACGCTTTTTCTTTAGGTTACGAATCAAAGGTAAACTTTCTGTCTTCATCTTTGCCTCTCAAAATTAAGTTTACATATAGTAGAGTTATTGGTAGTTTTTGTATGTTATGTAAACGATTTGCTTGATGAAATTACGTTTTTGACGATTTTTTTGTATGTTGGTAAATAGTTGATAAATAGTCACCGGGGTCAAGTATTAAATAACCGGGGAAATTGATAATGTTTTCAAAATATGACTAAGATTGAAAAAAATTCTTACACCGGGATGGTGATTTCTGACGGATCTACTCGCCTGGGTATCTCACCTGTCAAATCGAGAACATGCAAATTGATTACATATTTCTCAGTAATTTCACAATACATTATTTTTTTCTTTATTAAATTAAGCTCTCTGGGATTTAAATAGGTACTTAGCTTAGCGCTTAGATAGAAAAAAATGTATGAAAATATCATCTAGAATCCTGTTCTAATTGTATTAATCCAGCCTTTAGACTTAAAATTAAGAAAAAAAATGAGGATTAATCACTTCAAGATTCAAGAGCTTAAAGATATATTTCTTACTTCTTCCGATAGCAGATTAACAACATTTTGAGCAGATCTAAAAATTTAGCATTTTGTACTTTTAGTATACGACATTCACGTGAAAATGTCCTCTTTAAACGTTAGGAGTTCTCACCACCAAAGTTCGACTATTTAAACTTTTAGTTGCTTAGGAACGTAAATGTTTCTACATGAACCAAATCAGTATTTTATGCTGTAATTTCCAACTAATCGAAAGATTGAATTAGCCATAATCAGACTATTTAAATATACCCGGACGTTCAAAATATTTTACGCTAAAATTAATGAAGTTCGAAATGCTAAAATGTAATAACTCTCGACAGGAAAAAGCTTTTTGATTTAACCTTTTCGGTATGAATTCAGAAATTTATCTGACCATTTAGGTTATTACCCATAGTACCATATCTACTCGGCTTCAGCTTGGTTTTGGGGCTTGACCTTAAGATGGTCACCATAGTTTCTACCCCAGTTCAATTCCAATTTTTTTTTTTAATTTTTAGAATTTTTTTCAACCGGAAAATTTCAGAAAATTTGAAAGGGAGCTGTCACTTGTGGGGTGTTCTCCTAGAAATGTGTTGACCCCCTCTTAGAAACTATGTACAAAATTGCAAGAAATCAAATCGCGAAAGAAGAACTCGTGACCGTATATGTTTTAGTTTCTTGAGTATCAAAAAGAATATAGAAACCACCTTGCAATAATGTAACAAAAATTAAGCAAAGGCGTTACTACTATGGTTTCCATGTACTTCAAGCAGTGAACTAAAAAAAAAACCGAATATCAAATTCACCTTGGTAAAAGATGATCCGTCGGCATTGCCTAATGATAAGTTAATTTGTCTTCGCTAAAGAGCACAAGTTGAGTGCATTTACTGTATCATTTGTAATGATACTCGCCTCTTCCATCTGCGTCTCCCATTCAATAAGTATCTCACAAAGACGATGCTCAACTTAAATGAATGGAAATGAGTTAAAAAAAATGACATACCACTACGCGTTATAAACTTGTCAGTTGAATTTCAGCCAAACCAGTAGAAGTGGATTACAAGAGAGGATGGGATTAGCTCTCGGATAGTGTCGAATGAGATGTACAGTTTGACACTCTCAATACGATTTTACTTTCTATCTTATTAACATCGACGCTACCATCATCAAGATTTTGATTGGTTTACTTGAAAACTTCATAAGTTTTACTTTACTAAAATATCAAAATTGTCACATTTTGAAATCAGCCAATAATTTTCTTGATGACGTAATTTTCAACCAATCTAATGGCAAGTTTACATATAATTTATAGACTTCCCGAGTCTGTGACTCGTCGAACCCAACTGACTTCCCCTGAATCTACCAAAAAGGGAAGCGCGGATTTCTGAAAATTATATAAGAGGTATGTGGCTACATACACAAAAACGTGTCTGATTTTGAGTCTTGGATGCCAATAGTTGATGCAATAAGGTGACGTTTTAACGATATCGCCAGGCTGAAAGAATCAATCCGAATCTTAACTGTGACTCAACAAGTTTGCAGCTGAAAAAACTGTTGAATGAACGTCTTGATGCTAATTCGAGACATGCGTATAGTGCGATAAAACAGTCATGCCATGTCTAAACCTGCTTATCGTGCAGGGCCTGCAATTCCACCTAGTGTTTCGACGTCTGACACCAACTACTAAATCGATTTCATTCCTATTTGAATGAGTTGACCTGTTCGACTTGTAATCTAGTGTAATCAACGTGTATCAGGTGGTGTCTCTTACTTTTCAATGGCATATGGAGTTTTTTGAATTCATTTTTGTCGACTTTACATTATTGGAAAGAGGAAAAAATTAACTTCTTGTGATATAAAATCATCCTACTCCAATAACAACTTCCTGGAATATATACAGTTGAAGTTCTTGTTTCTCACAAAAATGTTTATATTTTGGCAGGGGCAGTAATATTTTGCTGAGGAATTGGTTTTGTAAAAGAATTATGACGGGGTTTTGGACTGAAATTGTCATATTTTTTGTACGTCGATGCCAATGTCAGTCTGTAAGAAAAATACTTGTTATACCCAAAAGTCAACCCGGCTAATTTTCCGCTATTTTGCATATTTTAAACAAACTAGCTTGGACACAGTCAGGCGACCTTAAACAACTAGGTTTGCCACCAGTCACCGGAAAGCTAACAACTAACATTTTCCACGAATAATATATTGCTCTTGACTCGAAAGTGATTCATCAGTGCCGTTTTATTTGGTTCAAAATTGCATCATCTAGAATCTAATTGGATCATTAAAAATTGATATCATCGTTTTAGTTTTTACAAATATCAAATTATGACATTTTGAAATCAGCCAATTAGATTCTAGATGTAACTTACAACCAATCAAACGGCAAATTTTCTGTGAAAATCCTGTCATTTTTACGTATAGTACTGTCCTTATCCGAGAGATGATCGTCATTTGAGATTATGTTTGAAGGTCTGAACAAACGAAAATTTCTTCCAAAAAAAGGATTAACAGAATTACAGATAAAATTATTCATTAGAATTTCAGAAAGTAATTTTGATTCGTGATTATGTCTAGTCTTAATTTCGTGACACCATGACCTGTGGCGTGACAGCCCATAGATGTCGTGTGAAAATCTACCCTCTTCTCCTTTTAAGAGCGACTGTTTACTTGTACAAGTTGTAAGTTCTCGCTCGACAAGAGAGAGGGAGAGGATGACGGACATTTCTTAAATACCTCTTTTGATGTTATCTTTCGTTTATTTCCCTTCTCTATTCTGTAATTTAGACTAATGATTGGTTGAATATTACTTCGGGAAAGTTCTTATTGTTTAATCTCAAAATATCACAATTTGATGTTTTCGTATTGTCAAAAATCATAAGATCATTTTGGGAGTGAATAAATCAGACTCTTTTATGTTATAATATCAAACCATTGAATCATCAGTCAAAATTAGACAAATTTGAGATGGTTCTGTAAAAAGATTGTATTTATTTGTTCCAATAGTTAACCGCAGAATCGTTATAAATTTAACTTTTTATATTGTTTTTGTTATGGATAGCTATGTTGTTTTCCTATTGCTTGTTGGCAGAGGGGTGGCAATTTGGGGCAATGCTCCCAATTCTAGTTGAAGCTTAGTCAAAAAATATTTGTTTAAATTTTTCCATGGTATGCTTATCTTGGGCTAAGAAAATCCTGCAGTTGCCAAAATATAGGATCAAAAATTAAAAAAAATCCAGAATCACAAAATTTTGGCTTTCTTCGCTCGCTCCAAAATATATCATGCCCTGGGTCCTTGTCGATATGCCCTTATTTAAGAAAAATGCTGGCTACGCCACTGACTAGATATAACAATATATTTTTTTGATGTTTTCTCCTTGCTTGACAGACATTTTCTGTTACAAAAATATAAACCTTTTTGAGATGTCCCCTAAAAGCAGACCACCTCCTTATCTTATTTCGTGTTTTCATAACTCAAATAATTTGTTTATAGTTTTCAGCATCGATCTTTAATAATGAAGTATTTATAGTAAATTCAATTATCCAAGTAATTATGTGGTCTAATACTGACACGAGACAAAGCATACCATAATCATTATCACACATCAAAGAATTTTTCGTCACGTGGTGATGGTCTGATAATGATCATATTTACTCGAAACGTGCCCTATCTTCTAATCACGTGATCATTTTCAGTTTTTGTTTATATCATCAATTTTTGTCTGAATAAGTCGATTGATTAGTTAAAGATACGTAACATCGTAACATCAATATTATGTCGAGGGGCGAACACGAGAGGTAAATCACTGTTGAAAACTCTCGTACACTCAAGCTCCTATTGTGCTTTTAAAGATTTCATGAAAATTTCATTATTTAAACACAACTCTCGTACACTTTTGAAGAGAGTGTTTTACCCCTCGGACGAACAGGCACGATTTTTAACAGAATCAATTAGATTCTTGATGACAAAATTGTATATTGGTATGTAGGTAGAAAAGTAATAGATTATTTTTACCCTATTTTCCAAGTTTTGCCACTTCC
The DNA here is from genome assembly GCA_032273505.1 of Nanomia bijuga. Classification (NCBI taxonomy): domain Eukaryota; kingdom Metazoa; phylum Cnidaria; class Hydrozoa; order Siphonophorae; family Agalmatidae; genus Nanomia; species Nanomia bijuga. The sequence goes on along the minus strand of JAUKPT010001847.1, from coordinate 9,266 downwards.
TTCCCCCCGGGTGTGTGGTTGTTGTCCAAAATATTTCATAAGTGGAAACCATGAAGCACGATTACACCACGACTGTTTCAGGTTTTCTTTCCTTGAATTTTCATAGCAATTCTATTCATGCGTCGGTTTGTTTTCATTCAGATTTCCTAATCTGCTTTCGTTTTGACTTTCTGTCCTCAGTGAGATTTCCAGTTTGGTTAACATTTTGATATAGCAAGTCTTCTTGTTATACATCTGTTACGCTGGTGTTTATACTTGGCCATCTTGTGTTTTCTTTTCAACTTACATCATTGCAACCGTATTTACGTATAAAGTTCAACTCATCGATTTTTTTCAACGAACTGCCTCCCTTCCAGTAGATAAATATTCAAAGAAATTACTATTCCAGTAATGTTTAGGCAAAAGCAGATTTAATTGTTTTTTAGGATACTTTTAGATCTATTTTCAGACATTATACTATCAGCCCTTTTTAGTGTATCTTTTAGCCGCGACTTTAGCCAAATATTTAGTTGTTTCTATTTTGACTCAGGCAACTGGTTTGAAATGACTAGTGTTAATGTCTACTACTCAAAGTGCAACACCCTTGATATCACTGGCGAAAAATCCCTGAATCTAAGGTTAAAGAAAAAAAATCGAATATCTATGGCGTGTAGGTAAAGTATTATTCACCTCCCCCAGCCCCGAAATCATACACGGGATCTAATTCCAGGAAGCTTGTGCGTAAACTAAGTATTTGAATATATCGTCTTCATACACGCGTTTATCGTTAAAAAGCGCCAAAATAGCTCAGTAGAGATAGGGTTAAGGAAGGCGCAGTGAAATAAGGCTTTTCAAGTAGAACTGAAAACTTTGATTGGCTAGGAATACCGCAAAAAATTATATTCATAGTGATCTTTACTAAAGTAAATTAAGTCGTGCACTCGCCAGATAATAACCAATTATTTTCAAGTTAGTGTATCATCCACACCACTCTGATTAATTACCATCTTGCGTACACATTTGTAATTAAAATCAGACTTTCCCTTTCTGGCCATGTCCGGCTTAAAAAAAGGAACATCATACCGTAAAAGATATGACACCGGAAGCACTTAAAACCATTTTATAAAGGGAACTCCCCAAGGACGACATCTGTTCTCATTATCACACCACACCACCCCTTTACAGGTTAAAAATTCTCTACTGGATTTGGATATCAGGTTTTGAACAGATTCACTGGCTTATAATGGATTTGTAGGAAATGACGTTTTCATGCGGTGTGGGGGTGTTTTACGTCAATAAATTGTTTTTTTAATACAAATTTCGGACAAGAAAAGTTGTCCAAGATTAGATTGAAAAGTGTCTGTATGATAGAAATGTTTTAAATAACGGTAGATATTGTGCAGTCAATGTAAGGGAATGCCTTCAAACAGGTTTTCTAACCCTTAACAGACTATGAGCACTAAGGATGTGGATGTCAGCTCATGTCTGCTAAGCGTTCTGGAAACCATACAATCCTCTTAATGCAAACCCCCAAAAATATGCCCAACATTTTTAATGAGCCTGTGTCTAAAAAGAACAAACGAACAATATTCCCACTGAATAGTTCTGCTGAAAAAATCAGCAGATATTGCATGAAGTTGGGGCTTAATTACATGCATCAGTTCAGTATGCGGGGTAACTTGTTGTTTGTTTAGTTTAAGATTACATCATGAAGAATTTTTTTTTTGTGATAACACTTAAATCAAGACACGACATAATTTTCAACCAATCAAATGGCAAATTTATCAATGATTTGAAGACAATTCCTTACCAAAATGTCCATTCGCCTGATGCGTTTTATTGATTACTTCTGAATGCAACATGTGCACTTGTCCATATATATTCTTGCTCTAAAACCAAAATGAAGTAAAATGAATAATATATTCTAAGCGAATCAATCAAATTCTTCGGTTCATACTACTCGCTTAACTTCTGTTCATACTACTCGCTTAACTTCTGTTCATACTACTCGCTTCACTTCTGTTTATACTACTCGCTTAACTTCAGTTCATACTACTCGCTTAACTTCAACTACACTCTTTTTTTAATAGAAACTCGATATAAGAAACCCAGGGCTCAGAGGGCTAAAAAATTAAGAAACTCAGAGCTGGATTTGAGGCGACCTAAGAAACTGCTCACATAAGAAAATAAAAGAAAATATTTTCTGTGGTACTTATGTATCAAATAAAAATTAAATTGAATACAATAAACCTATAGAATAGCGATATTTTTAAGTAGAGAATTAAGAAACTCATAAGAAACGAGGGCTCAAATGGGTGGATTTTTAAGAAGCTTTAGGGCTTCAACCGATTTGCAGTTTCTTATAAAAAGTGAGTGTACAGTTCACACGGTTAGAACTGTCAATAATCGTTTAATCAACTTAATTTTGGCGATGAATTCTTCTTAGAACTTTTTCTTAGTACTTTTTCTTGGCGGAAAATAGTTGTGCAACCCCTACCTCAATTATCTCAGATCCCCGTTTGTCCCGGGTGGAAAAAAAGTTGTGCACACCCCCATCCTCATTAATAATTGCTAAATGTACACACCACCCCGTTTATTTCCACTCCACCGCTCTTATTCCGGACTCAAGAGTAAACATGTTCTTAGGTAGTACTACCTTACGTTATTGTTAAGAGATGCAAATAAGTAGATACCCAATTTCACTCCATTCATACAGTTACAGACAGTTTAGGACTGCGAATCATCGCCAATCACCTTAATTAACATGAGTAGTGCAACAATAGTTTTAGTTTATCATCAGGTACTTACTGTGTCCAAATCTAAAGGGGATAGCACACGTACTAGCTTTTAATTCATTATTATTTACAACTAGTTTAAATCTAGCTATGTAGCTATTTATTATTGTATATTATGATAGGAATGGATTGAAGAATCAAGAGGGAAGATAAACGAGCTATGTAAGGGATATGTACACTTCTAATATGATTGGTCGAGAAAATCATCATAATGAATCTTATTGGCTCAATTCAAAATTCATCAATTTGATGTATTGTCAAAACTTAAAATCATGAAAGTATCTAGAAGTGGACCAATCAGGTTATTGTGGATGTAATTTCCAACCAATCAAATTTACAATCTCAAAACACGAGTCTTTAACAACTGAAGTCCCCCTCTTAGGAAAATTTTGTGTTCTTTTAGATCTTATTTGTAAACATTGGGAACCAATAGAAAAACCAAATAGGGATCTTTCTTTCTTTTTTATTCCAAGAAAAAGCAACTGCTGTTTAATATCATTAATCTAACAAGACTTGATTAGATGATTTAAGCTTCATATGTTAAAGATCTCATAAAAACTTGAAAAACTGCAAGTCAAAGTCAGTTTTCCTCTATAAATCACGCACGCTATGCCTTGGTTTCTGGTAATTAACAATGAAAATCTTTGAATAAGAATTCATATTCGAATTATTGGGTCCGTAAACTGTCCGGGTAACGATTACTTTTGAAGTCAGCGACCGTCATCAGAAAAATTGTCAAAAAATGGCATCTTTGAGATAAAAGGTTTTGACCTGCGGATTTTTCTGTTTGTCTAGTTTTAATGAGATCAAAGAATCAATATGTAGTGTAGTTCCCCTTTAAGCATTTAATCTTACCATTTGACTAATTAAGTGTTTGGAGTGTGTTGGTATGTGGTGAAACAACTAAAACAAATTGAAATTAGCATTGACTCTTTTTCTAAAATGCATTTGTTAAAAGGCTAGATTAACACGAACATTGACATAAAAGACTATTCGCACATTATAAAAGTCATTTTATTTTTTTATTCTGAATATATTTCTCAACTTGTAGTCGATTTCAAACGCACCGATTCTCAGTTTTCACACCATGATCGTGTGGACCACCTTGAGATTTTTGCACATCGGGTTCAATTTCACACATAGACTTGGATTTAGTCCAAACTGAATGAGAAAATCCTATAAATAGATTTTCTTTTTGGAAATCGTCTTCTATTAACACATTTATTGTTTATATTTATTATTTATTCTTAAGAAAGAAAATGATTATTAAAGGACTTGAAAAATGGACATCGCCAGATAAAATAAGCATGTTTTTTTTTGATACCACCATTATGCTAATTATTTCAACTTAGATTTTAGATTTAGTCTAAACTAAATAAGAATTTCTATGAATAATTATTTTCTTGATAATCTACGTCGTTGCTATTTAAGAAAAGGTACTTAAGAATAACAATCCTTATGTTTTTAATTGTTATCAACACCAACTGGTTGTTTCACTTCAACAACAACAGTATATCTGTTGCGAAGGGAATCAACAATTCTATTTTATTAAATCTGTTGCAAAGTTTTTAACTAGACGTGATGAGCTTTCGTACTGGGAATCTATTCACAAGGAGATTAAGGAGAATTTTGACAACGTTGTTAAATCTAGAGATTGAAAACATGCGCGGACTCGTAGATGTTCATCACAGGAAGGTTGCACAGATTTCTACGTTCCACTTGCTTTGTCCCTTGGAACTGTCGACGGAAAGTAACACTATCTTTGATATCACGTCCGCATGAAAAACAAAATGTTTTTGGTTCCTGGTACTAACAGAAATTTCAAGCCTTGTTTTCACCTAGTCGTTCTTTTGCAAAAACTCCAAGTTTTAGCTATATGATAAAATGTGTTTGATATAAAAACCCGATCCTTTTTTCCTTTTTCTTTCTTGTGAAAACTGGCCGTTTTTTTCTAGCAAATGGAAAGCGAATCAACAACTATATTTTTATCAAATCTGTTGTATGGTTGCTTAGAAGTTGTGGCAGTGTTGTCAAATCTCGCACTGACAGATATTCCATGTCTCTTTTAACTACGGTATGTGCTTTTAATAACGCCCCTAAGTTTGAGTTAATACAATTTTTTTCCTTTTTACGCTGCTTTCTACTGAAAAAAGGTAATAAGAGATGGCGTTAAATTTGGACTAGCGTTATAAAGGCTACATGATAAAACGTGCTTGATATAAGTCTTATGGAAACTGGGTTTTTATTTCCTGCAAACAGAATCCGAATCAACAACTATTTTATTAAATATGCATTGCAAGGTTGCTTAGACTTAATCAGCTTTTGTACTGGGCATTTATTCACGGGGAGATTAAGGAGTTGTGACAACGTTGTGAGTCGTTTATATAAACTTTGATAAAGTGATTAATCGTACTAAGACGTGCAACGTATAAATCAATCCCATTTTTATCCGCTAAGACTAGATGAGGATTACTTAAGACTTTCAGCAACAACTGACTTTTCTTATTGAGTTATCTCATCTCAGTAGATAAATTTTAAATAGAATATATGTTTATAAGCATATTCAGGGTCAGCTGTGGTAAAAATATAAAGTTTTTATGGTGTTCCAAAACATCATATACATATTCGAAAATTCTTGTATTCCATACTTCTAAATAAGGTATTTGGAAATTAATTAAATTAAACATCTTCGAAATAGCATAGCAGCATAGCACTAGAATTATTTGAGCCTTATTTGATATTCAAGCGTGATATCCAAAAAAATATGCTTATAAAAAAAATGTATATTTTTAGAGTGACGATAGCGTTGGTGAGTTTCAGGGAGTAGTAGAGAATGGGTATGGTATCAGGTTTGAAGTCTTATTACCCCCCCCCCCCGGTGATTAATACCTCACCAACTAAATGTAAATCTTTCCGCGTAGAAGCTTCTGGATATAAAAATGGAAACATAGACCTCAATAAACCTCGTATAACTCCAAAATACTTTTTATGTTCGAAATATAGCAGTATGCATATACAGATATCTTGATCTTAACACCAATTTACTTTTACTCTTTCCAGAATAATTTCTTTTATTTATTATTCTATATTAAATTACATATGATGCACAAATGTCATTAAACTAAAAATTCCTTTAAAAAGAGTTAAAGTTCAAGAATACAGTATTAAGTGTCTTACTGACATTTTCTGTTGAGAAATAAAGCTTTTTGAGAAGACCCCTAGGATAAAATAACATTAAACGTAAAAGAACATGTGATTCCCACTTTATTTCCTGTACTTACTTCACTAAGAAGATATTTGGTACTTTCTTGGAATCATACTCTTAACTACATGCAAATTAAGTTTATGTATAAACACAAAATTACCTTAAGCCAAAGTAAAAGAAGCATCACAAACCGGTATTTGGTGTCATGCTGCGAACAACAGGGCGATTCATAAAAAAGGGGGCGTGAATCTTGTTACTACAAAATCTTCTTGTATATCCTGTTGGAATAGTTGATACATTGCTCGTAAATCCTATCGTATACTTCTTGTTATGCAACGTGACCTGGGAGGGATGGGTTCACGTTTCCGAAGGGGCTGGACTGCTGGTTGTCAGTTTTGCAGAAAGCTCTTCTAACTACTTGTAGTTATTAGTGCATAATTTTTTGTTACTTACAGGCAGTATTGTATTATTCTGTAGATCTTCCGAGGAGAAAGATTTTTTTCCGAGCAAAAGAAAAATTAAAGAGATAAATTGAAGTATAAATCTGTCTGTTGTCAATTGATACCAATCACATAGTAAAATCCTTTCGCTTTTAATAATAAATAAAATGAAACAGTGAAATAAATATTAACTCTTTTTGCACAAGCGTGGGATTTTCCCGATGCAAAGCTCGAGTTTCCGAATGGCGGTGCTACTCATTTCTACAGAATATACACACCTATTTTCAGACATTCAGATTTTACACGGAAAACAGTGAACTATGCATGAGATTTTAGTTACTCTATTTTTGATTTGTCGGTGGGTGTAGGCTTAATTTTTAATTCCTCACTTCGATCGTACCTAAACGACAAATTTTCGGAGCTAATTCACCGGGAGTTTACATATTACCAATCTTGAAGATTTTTCTATTGTTCATTTACAGATTTTGATCTAAAATTTGGTCTAAAAGGACTACAGGCAACAAGGGTCAGAATGCATGCTTGGTCAGAATGCATGTTATTACTTTGAATGGTAAGGATGAAAAACAAAACATAATATACAGAAGTATAGTTCTATGATTATGGAAGACTTCCTATAACTTTTTATGAGGATATAAACGAAAAAAATCAATTTGACTCATTTGACTCATTTGACTCATTTGCCGCGAAATGTTAAGAAATTATGCAAATCGATTTCTATGGAAGTCAAGTTTTGTCAACATTTGATGAATTTAATTTAACGAAAGCACCCTAGTGGCATAAGTAATATCATACTATCAAATAACATTATAAATCATATAGAAATATTTTTCTTCAATTTTTGCATGTAAACATAATGCATGTCAATAAAAAACGTACGAGTTATGCCTTTTTATAACATTTTTTGGTCATGTTTATAAAGCTTGTAATTACTTTTCATAGGAAATCATTATTTTGATAAAAAAAGACATACCCACTGTTTTGTTTTTCAAACCCAACTATAGTCTGTACAAAAAGTGTAGGAAGTGATTTTTGAAATGCGTATAACTTCCTCGATTTTTATCCGTTTAAGCTCATTTTTACACATATTGTAGCTACTGACGAGTTCTTTCACTTTCCTGATATGACTAGATTACTTTTGAAAATGAAGAATGATTGTGTTCAGAAAATGAAGAAGAAAAAAATCTACTTTTTCATTTCGAACAAAAATCATGAAAGTTTAATTTCACCTCATTGGCTATCTTAGTTAATCTCAAAAATGTTTCATTTCTGTTTTAGCTTTATTTTTCACGATGTCAAAAATCAAGACAGAAAAGAAAATTACACTTATTTTTCAGAAACAATGTTTACCATATAAAGACAAAATCCTCATCGGTTAATCTATTTTTCTAAAACCGTTCTTACCAAAATGTATTTTTTGCTGCGTATTTTAGTTAAATCTGCACGTTTTTTTAATTATGACCCTCGGAAAAACTAGTCATTAAGCATTCAATAAGATTAGTTTTAATTATGACCACGCCATTTTGCAAACATGAATTAACTTGCGTGAAAAAAAGAATCGACTAAATATTTTTAGTTTGCAAGGTATAGAATTTTATTTAAACACGCATTCTGACCCTCTCTTCAAAAAAAGCATAGGTAGAATCCGCTTTAAAAAAGTATGTAAGAAGATAACCTCTCGTGAAGAGTTTATAAGGAATTGAATAACGTAATCGTATCAGCGCTCATATAAAGTGATCCAGATATTCAAAGAATCTTTAAGAATTTTGACATGCATTCTGTCCCCTGTTGCCTGTATTCCTTTTTTGTAATTAACGTTTATCTAAATTAATTAACAATTTCACTTCTTTTCTTAGGGCCTTAGGCACACAGACATCCACGATAGACATTACCCCTCGCACAACGCGAAACAAGAACTTATGTAAAGCTCTATATTTACACTCTCATCAGCGGGCCGTCTGCATGAATTACACGGGCCTTATGCCGAGTGTTGCGGATGGTATTCGCTTAAGTATTGATGAGTGCCAAGAACAATTTAAAAACCGAAAATGGAATTGTAGTATTACGCAGAGAAGTAATTCGATATTCGGATCCATGATCAAAACAGGTAAGAAATAAATAATTCATGTTTTTAGGGGATCTAATTTTTACTTTTAACTTACCCGATAATCCTTTTTTACCTCATACCTATAATCAATGTTAGGAGTTTTTGGGATCAACTTATTTTTTAATTGAAACCCATTTCAGGATTTAAACTAATTTCCAGTTAAAATCGAATGTCTGACGGTGGACTCATTTGAAAAAATCTTAAGATTACGATGTCAGCATTTTCATTCATTTGTGTTAGTCACCTCTTAAATAACTGTTCGAGATGATTTTTATGTGTTTTTTTTTGTAGAATTTATACTAAATTTTTCGTAAAGAACTCAACAAAATTAGTGATCAATTTGGTAAAAATAATAATAATTTCATTGTGGTATATTCAATTTTAAAGTAGTTTTTGTATGCCTTCTTTATTGGCTTTTGTAATGTGACGAACACTTAGCTGAGACCGCTGAAGAAGGCAGACGGAATGCAGAAACATGATTTTTAATATGAAATGTCTGTAAAGGGGTTCAGGGGCCAATAAAATTTTATCTTCCAGGTACCGAACATGTTTCGTCCAGGTTGTATATTCTCTGTAGGACATTTTTCTTTGAAGCAGGGGCAAAGAAAGACAGACTGACAGATAGACGGTCATTGACTATTTACAGGGAAAGCAGAGTAACATCCCACTGATTAAGATCCCATGATGTTATTTTTTTGTGATTACTAAGCGAAATGGGATCT
>JAUKPT010001846.1:0-14322 GCA_032273505.1 Nanomia bijuga | reverse complement strand
GATAAAACTAAAATAAATAGTTTATTTCTTAAATATGAACTGTTGCGTTTTTTTTTTATACACTCTGTATAGGAAAATCCGTACCTACCCCTAAAAAAAGTCTGTAACTTCCGACGGGTCCAGTTGACCTAAACCCTTGCAAAAAGATGTAAAACTAAATAAAACTAAAAGTCAGAAAAGGATGAGGCGCGATCTTTTTCCATTTTTGAGTTCAAATAGGGTTAAAGGGTTATTTACAGTTGTTATTCAAAATTCGCAAAAACTGAAAAAATGTTTTATACTGTAATTTACTTTTTGCTTTGAAACATTTTCTGATCATCGTGTAGCAAAATGATGTAGCTTTTCATATAAAAAAGATTTTTTCAATACTTTCGAAATTCTGTTCTCGCTTTTCAAAGAAATCTGCAAATCGTACTTATGCTGGCGCTGTACGGATTGTGGCTCACCCCTTCTAGTTCTGGGTGTATCAGAGAATGTTTTGCAATTTTTGTATAAATGCGTATTTGACACCACACCTAACCCTCCGCAATATTAACGCAAATTTATCGCTTACGAAGAAATGTACACAATTTAAGATTTACATTATCATCAATTTAACAACTAGTGAAGGTAGACAAACAAGATGATATCCCAACTTAATTTCTCAAATCATAAAATGATCTCCTTATGGGACTTAATAACGCCGGCCCTAAGTTGGCGTTACTATTTTTCTTACTTTACACCGCTCTTTCTGAAAGAAGGGTATTAAGGGCTTGCTTGATTAAGGTACGTTAGGTATTCCCTCCGGTAACAAAATTGTGCGGTTTATGAGGACCGAAGAGCTATGAAATAAATGAGATATCTAAACCACATTCCACAATATGGGTTTAAAGTTGGATTTGCTTGGATGAGATCTTTCTCTTAGTCTTTCTAATGGGGGAGGGGGATACGCCAGAAAATAAGTGATACTAGGGTCATAACTGAACATTGATAGATATTGAGGAAGATGGGCCGGAAAAATTTTATCGATAAAAAGATGCAGCGCAATGCTCTTTTTCGGGGGTTAACTTCTAGCGCTGACAAGATGTGCCGCTGAAAAGGGTTTCTTTATCATTCCCGATTTCCGTAAAAATGTAAATGATTCCGTAGAAAAGACTCCATAAACGACAGCAATATATCAAAAGTTTTAGAAAGCTTTCGGTTAAACGTGTCTGTATTTTGTTATGAGGAGGGAAAACAGAAAACCCACCACGGTACACCCCTGTCTGCTAACCGACCCAGAGTGCTCCTTGACACAGTCACATTCACCATTCAAGGAATTAATTTTTCTAATCGAATATTGTAGATTCTCTGTCGCATGCTTTCTATGAGCATGACAAATGATTCGGTGTAAAGAAGGAAGTTATATAAATCAAATGTAAACATACACGATGATGTATGCACACCAAACCATGATGACATATCGATACTATAAATAAGCAAGTACAAGAGGGATTATCTACAAATACAGGTGAATTTGCTGTTTGATTCGTTGAAAATTATATCATTCAGATTCTGATCGGATCGCTTCATCAAATTTAAGTCGTCATATCTATTCTTATCAATACATCAATTTGTGACATTCCGAATTGAACCAATCAAACGGCAAATCTAGTTTGCAGCAAATGTAAACATAACACGCCAAACCACATTGACATATCTATAATATAAACACGAGCTCATATAATCTCTCTGATGGTTTAGATTATAATAAGCTTAGTACTAGCCGAGATTGGATTCATTTAATATTGAAGTAATAATGTTATGACAAAAGCTTACATGGACTTATAAGGATCATTTCGATCGATACTTAATGAATAACATTTTTGTTTTCATTGGGGACCGCTCGAACTATATGGGATACCGTGAACTGGGTACAGTGGTGTATCCAAGGGGCGGGCAGTCAATAACCATGGCCCGCCTAGGTTATTGCCAACAATTCGGAAGGCCCTGTGCCGCGTTCGATCTTCCATGAATGGTCTAGAGGTAAAGGCTTCGGACTCTCGACACAGGATACCGTTCATTTCAATAGTGGTTTGTACCGAGTCAACCAGGTCAACCCATATAATGTAAGAGAAATTGTGCAGTCAGTTGGTACCTGACGAAACACTAGATAAAACTATATTCCGCAGATTACCATTTGCCATTTGAAATTGTCTACTTACCATGCCTTAAGTACCAGGACCCGGTTGTTCAAAGCATGTTTAAAGCTGTTTTAAGCTAAACACTGTTTAAGAATATTGTATTTGATTCGGTAACGATAGAATTGTCAATACGTTAAACAGTTCAAACAACCGGGCCAATGTGTTCTGGGTAGAATAGCAGTGATGGGAAAGGGCCATTAATGTAATCAGTGAAAATTTTGATTTTAATGCGAGCGGAGTGTACGAGAGTCTGTTAGGACGGAGCCACTACAGCAATTTGAACCGAAAATATAGTTGATATCTCCTACGAAAATGGTTAGAAATTAAATTGTAATGTAAAATTTTTTTAACATACGGGCATTTTTTGTCGGTTATCTCTTAAAATCTCGAAATCATTTTATCGTTTTTTTAATTTTCCCGTCGGTTTTTACCGATCACCGGCCGTTATCTTCGTCACTCAATAGTTATCGGTATATTACAACTTCAACTTCAACTTCAACTTCAACTTCAACTTCAACTTCAGATCTATTAATATCATCAACAATATTTTAGGTTAGTGGTACATATCTACTGCTCTGATATATTGAAGGCTAAATAACATCAATCGGGGTCTTTATTCTGAGATCGTAGTCAGTTGGCCACTGACAAAACACTAGATGAAGCTATAGTCCGCAGATTAGCTATTTTATGGGTCATAAACACACCGGTCCTAAGCCGGCCTTAATAAAACTATTTTTCCTATCTTCCACCGCTTTCTTCTAAAAAATGCGTAATGATGACCGACGTTAAATTTGGGCCGGCGTTATTGAGACACTTAAGGTATGCTATGCCATTTGAAAGTGGATACCTTGTCGTTTGGACAGAATAGTTGTCGGTATCTCTCAACTTCAACTCGATCAGATCTACTTCGAACCCATTGAGAAACCTGCAACATATCCACTGAGCCAATATCTCATAAGCATGTTAATTTACTTTTATGCTGCGTAATGTTACGTAAGAAATGACCAATCAGCTTAGAGTTGAGCTTATTATTTGAGGTTAGAAAAGAATAAAAAGGGGCTGGAATTCCCCTTTAAGACTATGTACTGAATTATAATTTTTAGATTAAAAACAGGGATGAAATATGATGTATTCACCGGGTGTTGCACCCAATTGCGAAACTAAAACCCTGAATTTGATCTGAAAAAGGAATATATGGTAGTATATGGGAAGGGGTTAATGGCCTTCCGGTATGCCGAATTTATCTTTTTTGTTCCGGGAATCCGGGAAAGAGAACCGTTCCGGGGTGCGGGATTCTCCCATTTTTGTTTTGGTAATCCGGGAATCAAAGATATTCTATCCGGGAATCCGAGATAAAGGATTTTCCTTTCAAGAATCAGAGAAGCGTGCTATTTCCTGTGAAATTTTAACTATACCCTTCTCTTTCCGGGATTCCGGGATTGACAAAAATATATCCCGGGACGGGAATCCGGATTTTGTACCCCTAGTAAAATATCTTTGAGCCAGTCTGTGCTAAGACCCAAGGCACTGATGAAATATCAACATTAGATATACTACGTATGAGCGGACACCGTTAACTCGTTAAAAGATGATATCATACAAAGATGTATAAAGCCTAAATTATGATAAGGCTATGCTACCAATAGAGCCATTATTACGTTATCATATCATAATATAACTGAGTGTACTAGACGGATTTTTCTTAAAACAATCAAAATAGGAGGATGACCGGACATTTTATTTTTGATTCTTAATATTGGACATATAAAGATGAGAAAACTGTTGTACTCCTTTTTTGTAGGTCATCTGTAGACCCTGAAATGAAGGATGAATAGCACCAATCATTAGAGCTTAAAAACGGCCCATTTTTCATATATGACCTTGGGCTACCCCCTATTTAGATTGTCTCAAGAAGTAGTTCTGTCGACACATTAAAGCCGGCGGCGCATTGGCTCAGTGGTTAGGTTTCAGGTTTCGCAATGGAGTGGCCCAGGTTCGATCCCTCCTGGACCTCCATAATTTGATCTAATAAATCACTGAAATAATGTCTGTCACAAGTGGTCCCTTGTGGTGCGTTAAATTCGGCAATGGATTCCGTTGAATGTTAAATGTGTCGTAAATGTTGATCCATCCCCGTTAGTAGAGCTTAATATATACTGCCTCACGGCCAGCTAAAGGATACGGCCACGGACTACAGAATACCTGGACGGGAAACTCGCGTTTATAGGGAAAGATTAATGGAGGCCATTAACTTTGACTTATGATATCTCGAGATTGGAATGACTTTTTAAGTACTTTTTTTTAAAATAAAGGATAAATTATCGTTCATTAGGTGGTAAAAAAAAATTGAATAAAATAATTAGATGAGGGGGTTATTAACGATATTTTTAGTGAGGGCCATAAATATGAACATATGGACATAAATGTGAACTGAATGATATAAAGTCCCAAAACCACTATAATATGATATAGAAATTAAGCAAATCGACATGATATCATTAATTAACCCTATTTGGAAAGGGCTATTTTGAGTGCTCTAAGTCTGGGGGGGGGGGGGGTATATATGTACGGAAAAACCTGTCAAGTGCCAAAAAATGACATCACTCGCTCCAAATTTCAAAAAGAAAACTGGTGGAGATGCTAATCATAACACCATAAATATATCTTAGCCTCATATCACTATCCAAAAAAAAGATACAGGTGTTTTGTTTTTGATTAAAATGTATTGAAAATATAGGAAACTCCGTACCTACCCCTGATTAAAGTCCTCTAACTTCCGACAGGGGGGTCCAATTGACCTTAAACCTTGCAAAAAGATGTAAAACTAAATAAAACTAAAAGTCAGAAAAGGATGAGGCATAATCTTTTCTCATTTTTGAGTTATTGAACAAAAACCACTAGGGGGGCGGAAAGTGCCCCCCCCCAGTCCAAATAGGGTTAAGTCACCTTTCAACTATTGATTCACTATTCTTACACATAGGAAGACCATTATAATATAACCATCCCTTATAGCTTTTCTTTTTCATTTGTGCTATGTACCCAGTCTAACCAGGTATAAAAATTGCTTCAACTGTTAGAATATCTTGAAGGAAATACCATAATGAATTTGTTACTAAAAATGCTCTGATCCGAACTCTTATCATTTTCCAATAAGATTCCAGCTTGAAATGTAATTTTAGGTCATTTGGATTTTATTCTATAACCAATTGTATTAAACATTCTTAATATACTAAATTTGCAAGAACTAACAAGAACTTGCAAGAAGGCAAGAAATATACCATTTAGCGAAATCAAATTCCAGGATCTTTAATGTGCTTATTCACTCAAAATGAAACAGGTTTTCACCCAATATTTACAACAGAATTTTGGGAATGTTTAGGTGGCTTCTCAAAAATTTGAATGAAAGGTTTTTTGCAGAGATTTTGAAGAAATCAGGGTTTATGTTGGAGTCAAATACACAAATTGAGTTTTTTTACAGGGATTTTGATTAAGAAATTGAAAGATTATCTAGGATGTAGAATTGTTTTAGAATTAAGAATTTTGACTAATGCATTATGGCAATATTCTTAAAAACAATAGACAAACAAACAAGGGTAACCCCTTACAAGAAAGTGAATAAAACTGATTAAAACTCGCAAATTTTGAAAACAAAACAAAGACATTTTATAATATCTTTTCTAAAGCCAGGTGTTTTTAAGAAACAATTGATTTTATCGTACCTTTTTCAACAAATCATTTTTTTTCAGCATATTTACATGTGTTTAACAGGTTGGAGGGGTCACCCATTTCATTAAGCATGGAGGATTTTCAGGGAAATCTTTCAATGAAAATAGGGAAAATATGTTTCATCAAGATTAGGATTATTATAATTGTCAAAAAAGAAAATTCTTAAAAAGTACCTCAATGTCATTTTTCTTCATCCTATTGAAAATAGATCAGTTTTACAAAAACATTTACAATTTTCTAAAGGATTATCTCAAAAGTTTGTCTAAATTTGAGTATTGGTTGGTTGAATATGACATGCAGAATCTGATTGGTTCATTTCAAAATGATATCATTTTTGACATTAAGATCAGATTCTTGATGTAATAGTCAACCAATCAATAGTGAAATTAGACAAACTTGAGATAATCCCTCATTGATATGGGAAATCTAACGGCTATTTGTGAAATAATACACAAGCCGCTTGAGTATTATCTGGGATTTTAATCATATTTATAAATGACCATGGCAAACCAATCAGCTGCTATTAACTCTGGACAATACCATCATAGACACTTTCACTTCAATCACAATTCAGCAAATAAAAGTTTCGATTCCACAAAAACATTTTTTGTGTGGGTATATTTTCATGATATGAAAACCTTAAAATATTGAATGAGCTCCAATGAGCCTTCTTATGAAATAAATCAACTTAAAAGAAAACAAGGATAACACAAAAGTTGGAATAAATTACAATAAATTACTGGAAACAGAATGAATACAAATATTACAGCAAAAATTTGTTATGATATAGTTTAATAAAGTTTGTATATAAATTTCTGATGCATTAAAAATTGTCCTTTTATCTTACCAAATAGTCTACACCTAAATTATGTACATTTCTATTTACAGATGAATGAGTGAATAAAGCAGTCTGAAGCAGTCTGAAATAAATAAATCCTTTTAGAACAACTTCCTTACATCAATCTCAAGGTCTTCTTGTCTTCGCTTACCATCACCAAACTATCATCTTTCAACAACTTCAAAGCATCATCAAATAAACTACGATTTATCTTAATGTCAGAGCTATCACGGAATTCTTCATAAACTTTGAAGTAATTCAATGCAGCTGCTTTACCTTTACCTTTGAGCAATTCCATGATTGCCTTTGCAATATCTATGCGTTTCTTGCGATCTGTAATACTCAATCCTGTAGTCAGAATATTGATGTCAATCATACCTGTCTTGGGATCCATAGCTGACTGTTTAAGAGCTTCACGGTGTAAACGCTTGGCCTCTTCAATATCTACAACATCAACTGCATTTGAAAATCGCATTTTAGCATGAGCTTCAGCTAAACGAATCAGAGCTTCAAGTTGTCTAGGGTATGCAGATACAGCACCTCTAGAGCTCCCATCCTTTCTCATTTGTACGTAAGAGCTTACTAAGCATTGTGATGCTTCTTCACTTAACCTCGGTTCAATGTTATTTTTTGCATAGGAAATGTAATCTTTCAAAGCTGTCATATCTAAATCTTCCTCTTCTATGTTTCTACCAAACTGATGATACAATGAAACAAGATGAGTTCCCAAGCGCCGATCAAACTGCTCATCTTGAGGATCTAAAATGAGAAAAATTAAATCAAATCTTGATAATAGTGTATGTGGCAATTGGATATTCTCCACAGTTGTCAGATTTGGATCCCATTGAGATTTCGTTGGATTAGCAGCAGCTAAAATAGATGTTCTAGCATTAAGCTGACAAATGATTCCTGCTTTTGCAATAGATAAGGTTTGTTGTTCCATCACTTCATGTAATACAGCACGAGTGCCTTCAGACATTTTATCAAATTCATCAATACAGCAGATACCATTGTCACTTAACACTAAGGCTCCAGATTGAAGAACAAGTTGACGAGTCTCTGGATCTCTAGTGACATAAGCAGTTAAACCAACAGCAGAAGAACCTTTACCAGATGTATATTGTCCTCTAGGGACAAGACCATGGACATATTGCAGCAATTGAGATTTTGATGTACCAGGATCACCACAAAGTAAAATGTTGATTTCAGATCGAAATTTACCCCTTCCTGCATTA
Organism: Nanomia bijuga; assembly: GCA_032273505.1. NCBI lineage: Eukaryota > Metazoa > Cnidaria > Hydrozoa > Siphonophorae > Agalmatidae > Nanomia > Nanomia bijuga. Next base: position 6,361 of record JAUKPT010001846.1, on the reverse strand, counting down.
GTGAAGTCCTTGTTTGTACCACCAAACAATTGTAATAATATTCCTTTCTTGATGTCTACATTTTCATAAATACTTGGAGCTAGGGCTTTAGCTAACCGCTCATAAATGTCAGGAATTTTAGAGAGTTCTGTCAAGTATTCAACACGTTCCGCATTAAATGTAACTTGACTGTCACAGTCACGTTCATGAAGTTTTTGTTTATCAGTCTTCCTGAAATGAATGACATCAATGTAGGTTTTGTAAACAGCTTTTACATTTCGCATCCTTGGATTAACACGAAGAGGGGTTGCACGATAGATACCAGTAACTGTAACACGATCTCCTGGTTGAACACTATCAACTAAATCACCATACACATACATAATTGCAGTATGAGGTGTCTGACCAGCAGGCATATCGTCAGGTGACTCTTGCATTTTCACAAGTTGTTTATCTGTATAATGAGATCTGTTATGGACAAGTGTCATACTTTTTATTGTATTACAATTTGTGCATGTACCAGGTTCATTGATGGTACCACGATCAATCTCAATAATTTGAGTATGATGACAAACTTGACATTTAAAGAAAGCTTCTTTCATTTCAGGTATGATGTTAGATGTTCGAATGATCATTCCACTGATTGTTATCATCTGATCAATGTCTTCAGGATTCAAGGATCTCATGTTGGATGTTTTATCAACATTAAATGTACGGACTTGAATTTGATGTTCCAAAATTGTTCCAGGGTGTTTCTCATTAAACAATTCATTGACAGCCATATCAAAGGTTGGAATAACTTCTTGAGGATAGCAAATGAGTTGTCGGTACAAATCACTATGATAGGATTTCAAATGCTTACAATCTATGTTTATATAAGGATGTTCAGTTACAGATATTTCTTCCATCTTTTGCAAGTAAAGTGGACGAGATAAATCATAATCACTCTGTCCCTGCTCTTCGTCACTGTCATCCATGAATTCTAAGATGAATTTTCGAAATCGATCTTTTGTTTCAGATACAACAACATCTGTACCCCAAATAACAAGTTTTGGGTCTCCATGTGCATCACTTGAGACCGCTGGATCATTTGTGTCTGTTGCCTCACTTGCTCCAACATTCACAGTCCTCAACCTACGATTGCTCTGAATGTCACTTCTCAAATGTACTGGTGTTCCATGTGGAGTACCTCTGACACTACCTATACGAGACATAGGTGTTCCTGGAGTTCCATAATTCATAGGAGAACTCAAGTCAACTTCACTTGTATTGAGGAGACCTGTACGACTTAGCAATGATTGGTCTTGAATGTTTTCATGTTGTCCTTGAGATGTGTTTGGTGAAACAGGGGCAAATGGCAAAGGTGATGACACATCTTCTGTCTCAACTCGTCTTCTACTAAATGGAGGAGGATCGCTACCAAGATCATCTGATGGCAGATCTGCAGGCACAGACTTGCTTGCTGATTGAGGTGTTGTCTGTCTGGGTCGCTTTTTTTGTTGTGTTGGGGTATCAGCCATGGTTACCCAAGATTACGCCTTTATTGCGAAGACAAGATCTGATTCGTACTGAATCTAAAAGAGGAAGATACCTGTGTCAATAAAGGAACAATCCAACAGCTTAACATAAGATTAACATAGCCACCACCTCCATTTTACTTGTATTACTTGTATTGGGAATACTTTGAGTCATTTGTTATGAAAAATATGAAATCAAGATGAAAAATGTTCAACTAATAACGACAATAGGCTTGTCTAAGTATGAAGATGGTGGCTCATAATAACAAACACATAACCAGACATGAGTTACATTCAAAAAAAGCGCAAATTTTTAAATTAGATTGAAGTTGAATGACAGGGAAAACATTTTCAGGGGCTATTTTGTACGAAAATAAGTCTGAAGTCCACCGAACAGCAATACACTAATATGTCTGATCAAATACAAAACCGTTAGAAAACTCGAACATAAGCATAAAGAAACCATGGATACTAAAAAGCAAAACATGCGTGCAATCACTCTGCAAGAAGTGCCTTTTAACCAGTGACAGCCTGGGTGTATTTCTGTTGATTAAGGCTAATGATAATAGCGGTGCCCTTTTCACGTGGCTATTTCATTTTACAAAATTTAATCCATATATCGATTACTGATTCTAGGTCAATTTTGGTATTCAATGTTTGGTAAAACCTTCATAAAGAATAAGTATATCATGTATTTTCTTAAGCATTTGCCACAGAAAAATGACAACCAAGAAATAAGATTGGTGGACATAAACAGTGTGAATCTGGAAAATTTTCATTAAGGGGTTGTCACCAAATTTCGGCTATTTTAGCCGTTTGATTGGTTATATATAATATCAAGAAGCTAATTGGTTATATTTAATATGTCGCAACTTGATGTTTTGTTAAAACCAAAATTGATAAAACCAATTCTTCGTGAAACAGTTAAAATCTTGATGATGTAGTCTTCAACCAATCAATCAGCTAAATTAGCCATAATTTGGAGACAATACCTAATGTAAACCAATTTTTTGCTACTACCCTGATTCTTTCTATCCAGTAAATTTATTGCTACCACTCTGCTTTGCTCTCAAAATATTTTTTTAGAAAAGCAAAGATAACCACAAACACCTAGGAAAATATATTTCGTAGTACTAGCAACTTATGATAGAAAAAGAAATACAAAATTAGTTGAGCTATGTTATCTTAATTTCAAGAAATAATTGAATTTTCACTTAGAATGAATTTCAATATAACTGACAGGAAAATAAATATATAAAGTACTATACAATATTCAAAATAATTTTTTCATGCAAGAATAATTTAAAAGAAAGTTTTAAAATACATAAGTACATACATACATGTCAAATAAAATATATTTTTTTGACACACCAAATTCTCAAGATGACCCTCTCCCTAGATTAAACAAGTATAAGCAATAGCTGAACTATTATTACACAATTTATTCTAACATAAATTATGAATGAGATGCAATCCCTAGTAATCCATTTATTGGATGAGTATTATTCATAATGGAATTCCAAAATACAACTAACGTAAAAAGATTTTTCATAGACCCATCAGTTTAAAGTTATAATTTGATATTCAATTTTTTTTTAATGAAAAATGCATTTAATGCTAGACAAATGAATCTAATGAAATTTGTTATCCATATAAAATTTTAAAAAAATTTCTCTATTCATATCTCCCTTAATAATAAGTGTGTATACCTTGGCATCGTCAATAAGTTATTTTTTCCATTTTTTTTGGATAAATAATAAAATTAGCTTGATATTCCTCCATTTCTTTGGAATCAATTTGGAAGATAATTTCAACACTTGATTAAATGAATAAAAAATATTGAACAATACTGGATTAAAAAAATTACATAATATCAAAGTACTGTAAATTCACTACAGAAATGACTATAATAATTCTTTATTATTAAAAATTTAATTTTCTTTGTCAATAACTATTACCAACAAAGTTCTGCTGAGAGACATTTAGTGCTTGTGGTATAACCCAAGAACCAGAGGAAAGAGAATTCCCAAAACAAGTAAAAACAATTCTCTACGCCCGAGTTTACCACCATTATCTTCACCATGTTCAACTCTGTGAATTAGTTCTGGCAATATATGTACCGTGGCAACATACAAGAATGTACCAGCAGAAAACAACATGGCCAAACCAGTGCCATTCATTGATGACATGACTTCTTTACCAGTTTGACTCAAGCCATAGTATGTTATGACTGCAAAAAGAGGAGCAGCTATAGAAAATGCTAACAAGTGTCGTCGAATACGACTCCTTTCATATCCTTCATGCAATAAAAAAGATGACAAGCCAAATGCAGCAGGCGCTTTGTGCAGCATTATGGCTAAAAAGACAATCATTTCAATATCAGTGCGAGTGGTTGTAGCGGCAGCACCAAGAGCAATGCCATCTGCAGCTGCATGTACTAATAAACCTAAAGTAGCTGTTACTGACTTCTGTCTCTGGGGTAGATCAGATTGACCATGAGAATGGTGACCTCCACATAAATGATCTACCAATAACATAAAAACAAATCCTAGGGTTAACGAGATACCTATCATAGAATGAAGCTCAACATCTGGAGCAAGTTGTTCATGAAGACCAACCAGAAATTTTTCTTTAATTAATTGATTTTTTGTTGACGATTTAGGGTCATGGTGGTCATGATGTTCATGTTCATGTTTGTGTTCATGATCATGATCATGTGTGTGAGCATGTCCCTTTCCTTCGTACAAAGTATGCACGCCTTCAGGTATAATGACAGAAAGTGCAGTTCCTACAATAAGTCCAGCACCACAAATAGACATTGATCTCATATTTTTTTCAGAAAATGTAAGTGAAAGAGGTATGGATCCAAACACATAACATCCAATAAGCATAGCAAAACTCAAACTGAGAAGTCGAGTTGAAGGATCCATGTTTGTTCTGTACCCAGTGTTGTTGTTAGTTAGTCTTTAAAAATCATGATTCGTATTTTTTACTCTAAAGTGAAAAATATCAAAGGATTAAATTTATATGAAGGAGAGACAGTTTGTATTTCTTATCATGGTTATATCAAAGGCTTATTTTATCTACTAAAAAATGATGTTTATTTGTTTAAAAATTAAAATTTATATTCAGCAAGACTTATGTTGATTACTGGATAAGAATTTTAGGGTAGACAAGTTTAAAAAAGTGAACTAAAATAAATATGAAAAGAATGAAGTCAAATTTAATAATGCTAAGAAAATAAACATTTACGAGTGATTTACATTAATCATTTTGGAAGGCAATATGGAATGCAAGGGTGGAAAAATGTGCGCAAAAAAGATTCATCTAAATTCATATAGATCCTTGATCTTGTTTTCATAGTTTTCATATTGTTTTCATTGCCATAGTGATAGGGATGGCATTTGTTTTTGAACACCACTCAATTTTTTCAGGATGACTAGTTCGTATATCTTAACCATTTTCGTGTATCCTTGCACCATTTACAAGAATTAGTCAATAACTAGACAAGCCTGAAATGATTTAGCCATGCAAAAAAATGTAAGTTACAAATAATGTTGGTCGTGGGAGTTTACACGGATCCTTAAGTAGGTCAACATACACAATAAATGAAAGTTATGATACCTTTTTGATTTGCAAGTTATACTTTATCAACTGCTAGTTGTGAGTTGAGATTAGTGAGTTGAATTTAAAAACTGTAGATTGCGATGGCTAGTAAACTGCGATTTGCGAGTTAAAATTTGCGAGTTGAACTCTATGGTTTCTTCTTTTACTTGTGAATATAATCAATACAACAACTGGAAATTTTATGCTGATTAAGAATTAAATTAGAATTTGCTGCTTGATTTTGCCCGAATATGCAAAGGTCTGTGCTGATAGATGATAGATAATTAGTTTTTTAGAATTACCCCCACCATAGAAGGGTTGCAACAAAAATTGCCGAAAAAGCGTATTTCCTGCATTGTTTAAGGTAAAACAAATTAAAAAAATATTTTTTTTGTTTATGTGTTGATTAAATTTTAGTTACTTACTGTTTTATTTTACAAACTTCTTCAAAAAAAACTCAGGAAAAATATTTCGTCAATGAAAAACATCAAAGAATTTTTGATTAAAAATATTTTTTGCCAGTGAATGCAAGGTAATAGGGTATTCGGGTTCGGGATCAGAAGTAACAGCATCAACAGTAGGAAAAAGTCTCTGATCTACTGATTCTCTGAAAATCTTGGCTAAATTATCCAGTTTCAGAATTTACTTCGCTGTGCTCCAAATTTTAATAAATACGTGACCAAAAATACCCAGATCACAATTTTTTTAATTTAAGGGCATAGCCAGTAAGGTATTGTTCAAATAATATGAAACGCTGCTAACATCGGTAGGTTTACTAAAGTTTGCTACGCCCCTATATAAAATTGTATTTTTTTATCAATTCAAAAGTATTAACGTTAGTGTACTCTAGTTGGATATCTGCATACAAATTACAGACTAATAAAAAACTTTCATTAATGATTTTCTGTGTCTTTTTTGAATAGACAGGGGCTAATCTAGGTGGAATTTGCATCCAAACATAGGACGCATGGAACAATTTTGCCCATCAAAAACATAAAAAGATGTGACATTTTATGTTATAATTCTTAAAAATATGCCATTTTTCTAAACCATCGCTGCCCTTAATTTGTAGATTAGACCCTGATAGATAGATCACACATTATTTAAAAATCGTCATTTCAGTATTTTAGGTGTAAAGTATTCATCAAATGATTTTAATCACAAAAGGAATTGGACAGGTTCAAAAATAAACTGCAATTTTTGCTGTTTTTGGGACATTGCATATGACCTCACTTTGAAGCTAAGATGCAAAAATTACG
>JAUKPT010001845.1:0-14324 GCA_032273505.1 Nanomia bijuga | reverse complement strand
GCGGTCGGGCTAATACTGGCGTCCTCGGGCTGATATTTTCCGGGATTGCCCTTCTATCCAGATAGTATTGGCTTAGTGGACACCAGATGTGATTAGAGAGGCTGAATATAAAAGAAAGACGGCTTCTTTTCCGAAGATAGCCTACAGAGTTCAAATTGATTGATCGATGGATTTTTAATGTTAGAGATATATCCTGATGTTAGAGATATAATGCTATGTTTCAACTCTATAAATATAATATAAATTCATATTTAAAAAATGAACCAGTGAAGATTATTTCTTTAAATTTTTCACTGGTTAAGATTAAATTTTGGTACTTTCACCGAAGCAATCATTGTTTTTTTACACCATAATATTCTACTAAAAACTTTCATTTCATATCAGTGCAAACAGATCTTAATCATTGTACACCTAACCTGAAAAGCAAATCAATAGAAAATCACGTCAAAGTCAGTTCCAAATCCCGTTGTCTGGTGATATGAATATGATTAAAGTATATCAATTCAATATCAATCAATATATCAGACCGAGTCATTACATTCTCAATTTCCAGTCTTATTCAATCATGAACCTCATTCATACATCATAATTAATTCAAAGGTTTTTTCTTTTCTTCTTGACACTCAATGAATAAAATATCACTTTCAGAGAAACATTACTTAAAAGGTTATCGAATTTATATTAAAATGATTGGTTAAAGATTACATTATCACGGTCCTGATTGGTTCAATTAAGAAGCATGTCATCTTTTTTCATTTGAACGAACATGTAAATGTGACATTTTCTAAAATGAACGAATTAGGTTCTTTGTGATGTAATCCACAACCAATCAGGTGGTAAGATCAATTAATAAAAGATTACTTTTCGCGAAACAACACTCCAGGTTGCCTCAACCTCAACTGACATCTCCCTATTCGTCAGACATGAAATATATATTGAGACGTCGATTGTTTTGTGGTGACTTTCATTATTAAATTCTAAATGCAAGAGTCCTTGTAAAATAGTTTTAACCCAGACTTGACTTGATTCTTCACTTTTCTTTAATTTTTCAATTTTTCAAGGAATCTTGATTTTTGAGGGTTGTTTTACTTTTCAAGTCAATAAGATGATGTAATATGATAATATCGTTAGTAAATTTAGTAGTTAGGAAATATATTGTTATATGTTATTGTCGATGATGGTACGAATAATCATCCAATGTATTGAAATCTATTGATAAAAACGATTAATCGAAACAATATCATTTTATTCACCAATTGAGAATGACATCATAATAAGAATAATCCTAATATATATTAGAAACAGACGTAAATTTCAAGGCACGTGGTATTATGTCTTTATGATGATTTAATGGCGTTTCCTAACTGTATGTTGTAATAACTATGATGATAATATGGTATAGCATAATGATATGGTAAGGCATCAATTACTTTTAGGAACTTGGTGATAATTTGAATTGTTTTAAATCGCAAATTAAGGGTATATATCCTTATATACAAGAGCCCTGCTATGAGCATTGAAAATCTTTATTTTTATATTCAGTGCCTTTTATAACTATTGTAAATTCTATTTGTTTAACAAATTTTATACTTGTTCAAAGTGATTTAATTAAAACTTGCTTACACTTTAATGTCCTCCTAATTGTAAACAAAACAAATCAAAACTAAACGCTATATCGAGTTCAATAGAGAAGGGCTTTAGAGGTTGATTTCAAATATCGCGAGAGGGTGATTACAAAACAGCGAAAAATAAAGATTTATCCAAATTGACGCCAAATTTCACGGAACTATATGATAAAAATCTTAATTAAAAGTAAAATAAAATGATCCAAAATCTAGTGAAATGATGAAATATACCTCAATATACCCTCCTATGAGCATTGAATTATTATACAATTAAACAATTTATAACTATTGTAAATTATATTTGTTTAACAAATGTTATATTAAATAAAAAAACACTCTGCAGGGATATATTTAATCGCAGATGGATATAACGGACAGAAAATCTTTCTATAAGGATATTAACTCCATTATCCATTAGCCCCAAATGCCTCTGGAATGACTCAAAATGTGCTGGAATTCCCCTCGAATCCATTTACCCTTATCTACTTCACTCCCCAAAGGGAGCATTTTAAGCATAGATCTCATGTGAAAAGTGATAAAAATTGTTTCCGACAAAAAAAATTCCTAGTTAATGGAGAATTTAGTTAAAAACACGACAGACTATAATTTTGTCCGAATAAATCGTCCAATTGTGTCCGATAGTGATCGACATCGAAAATCAGCTCTTGCTTCTGCAAACATTTGTTCTCTATGAAACAAGATGCGCTGGGTTAGAAAGAGATATATAAGCCAAATTAAATAAGGCCTTTGGCATCAATTCTATGAAAAGTATTCAAATGTTCATTACAGAACGTCAATTTATCTCAAAGAAGAAAGAAAATGTATATAAACGAATCTGAGTTTAGCGGAAAGGTGCAAATGAAAATGAATTATTTATACGTACTTTTCATAGTACATGTGATGAGCTCTAAAGTTTTTTAGGCTATTGTTTGATTGAATTTTACATCATCAGGAATCTGGTTGGTTCTTATGAAAATTATATCATCGTTTTTGAAATAAACCAATCAGATTCTTGATGATAAAGTTTCCAACCAATCAATAGTCTAAATTAGACAAATCTTTGATGTATTCACTTGAGCACTAAATGAGACTTAAATACACGTCGACATCAAACATCAAACCTTATGATGAAATGAAAAACGAAAACAGGTGCCAACAGATTTCGGAGCGACATTTCAAATTACCCGTCATACACAGCCCGCTTCTTGTCTCGTCCCAGTCTTCCAATTGTAAGTAGAAAATGAATTAGGATTTCACTTGGAATCCGAAATCAACATAATTGAGATTTGATCATAGTTTTTTTTTATTTTTTAGGGAAAATGAAGAACAAAAGGAAGTATGAGAGTTAGAGGAAGAGCGTGATGGAATGATTTGTGTCGCGTCACATTGCAGTCTTTGTCATGAGACGCGCGAATTCGCGATTGCACACGCCCACACGCACGCAAAGCCGTTTAGAGGCGCGAAAAAACGCGCCCGTGAATTGCTCAAAACACATTTTCTTATCAAGATATTTAATCCGTTATTGGTTTCTATAATAGTGTAAATGTGCATGTACAGGGACCGAAAATATTTTTTTTTCCTGCGGACGTGATATCAAAGAGGCTGTTCCTTCAACAATTCAGCAAATCAAATTCAAGTGTAGCATGCAATACCGTGTCCCGCCAAGAGGGCGCGGGCGGTTTCCCTCCTGATGGGAGTTTGGGAGCGCTGTAAGCTTTGATATGGGTATTTGATCTATTTCAGGCTCATCTGAGTTCTTATTTCATTTTTTTTATCACCAAAATGGAAATAAAATTGAGAGGTTTACCATTAGACTCACCGACAAGTAAGAGCTCTAATTTGGAGATTTAAAATTTCAGTGCAACGAGTTTGCATAAAAGACATTTTTTAAAAACAGGCGAAATATCGACGAAGGAGAATGGTTTATCTATATTTAAATGTCCAGTGTTCTCTCCCTCTCGAATTCATCATGCTCTTCTTGCCCAGTTCTCTACTTTTATTCGGGAAAGGACATCAATCTATAAATATTTGATAAATATTTGAATTTAAATATTTCAACATGAGGTATAAATAGTGTTTATGGTTATTTTAATATCAATGTGCTCCATTTCAAGCTGATTTCCCTTGTAAAATATAACGAATAAAGAAGAGATTTCTTACAAATTAAATCATGATATTAGCGATGTGACCAAACTAGAAAGAAAATATTTGAAATAATAATCTATACTCTAAAGGAGCTTAAAATTAAGTAGGATTAGCCACTAGACTATGTAGCTGGAGCTTGTCCCGGCTTCGTTAGCTTGAAAGTCCCACGTAGGGTTCTGTTCAGTGTTAAATGTTGCGTGTGTCGTCCTGTGATCCATCCCAGCCCAAGTAGTAGTGCTTAGTAAAGTGCCTCTACTTGGGATGTGCGCTGGGTATATGAGCATAGTGGTTATATAGTTTAATACACCCACCCGCGCCTTCAATTTCAATATTTCAATTATAAGGTAGTTTCAACTACTCTAAAGTATTATGAGGACTAGATAACATCAATTGAAGAGTGATACTAAAAGTCTAATTGGGTAGTTAGTATCTGGCGAAACATAGATGGAGCTATAGTATGCAATTTTGATGATTCGCTATGGTGATATGTCATTATTGTCGCAGCTACATCTACAAGCTATCTGATAAACCACAAAACTCTTTGATGTCATTGGTCATTCGCAACAAATTGATGATGATTAGATAGCCAAAAATTAAGATACCAAATACAAAAATTTCGACGAAAAGTTTTCTAATTTTAGTTCTAGAATGTAATAATTAAATAAGATATCTAAAAAATAAAAGTCTTCGACTCACTTACGCTGACAAAAATATTAAGTTTTCTATAATTTACAATTGAATATTAGTCTCTTGTCACACAAGATGGAGAATACGTCGTACATAGAATTTTTTAAAGATCACATTAAAGACCGGCTCGATTAATGATAAGGCTACAAACTCAAGCCTTAATCACTTACCAACAAGCTAGGCAGCATATTAGTGTAAAACCCAATAAATTCGCCAACAACTTGATAATATCGATGAACAAAAATCGGTTATTTTCATATGAATGTTGCAGAAAGAATTTTCACTATCGTTGAAGTCATGAATAAAGATCTACAAAATTCTAAGTATGAAGCTGCCCAGCCTCAATGTCTTTAAAAACTCTAAATATATAGTTAGTATATAGTAACAACGTCTGAAATATTAGATATTTCGTTTAGTTGAAAAGTTATTATATCAAGATAGGGCGGTTTCAAACGTGTGAAATGTCTTTAAAATATTTTTCCATTCTTTCCAGTTCGCTTGCAAACGATCGAGTTGTCTGAACAAGATTTATAGAAAATGATTTATCCCTATGTTCTATCTTTAAAGTGCATAGAAGATCTCATAAAATAATAAAAGCTGTTCAAAATGTCAATGACTTTGTCTTAAAAACTCTTAATACTTTGGATGATCAAAAAAAAAAAATGTTTGAAATATCATATATTTCGTTTTGTTGAAAAATTATTGATGATTATATCACCCTGATTGTCAATTCATTTCACTTGTATTATTGGCAGGCATGCGTACTGTAGACACAATTGGCGCAACAACGTTCATGGATTTACAACCGAGCACACGCAAACATCTACTTCTGAATTCCTTCAAGAATATGGAATAAACTATAGGGTTGTACAGCGTTGAAGTTTTTGCAAATATGGCTGAAAATGTTAACAGGCTTTCTTCAACTTTTCCTTTTGTGGTCAACGCAAATACACATGCAGAGTACGGTGACCAAGCAACAATGAACGTAGAAATCAACACAAGCGCCATCACCGTATGTTTCACTTCGCGTTTCCTACGCAACACCACTTGGTTTTCGTTTATGCCCAGTACTCCAACTTGAGTTCTCATTCTCTTCAATTCACGTAATGTAAAACCGGAGCTTACTGCAATACACACAATCGGAATTAGAAAACAAAAACACATCAAGCATATTGCATATGTCCTTGAATTGTTTGATGGTGTTTCCAGATCTATTGAACACCGATGATTCGCGTTAAACTCACGTTTGTAAGAACTCCATCCAAGTAACGGAAATAACGCCCATAGAAATCCATACAACCAGCTTGGAATAATGATGTATAGCGACACCCATCGATTTGCAAACCATTCGCGGGCTTTCCATGGAAATGTTAGTAAAATAGCTCGTTCGATTGATATTCCAGCGAGATGAGATATCGATACAAGTGCTAGAAATGTGATTGAGAAGCCAGCAACTTTACATGATAGCTGATCAATTATTGTAGTGTTTATTAGCGAGTAGATTTCAACAGGATAACCAGTGACTGACTGCAGAATATCACTTATTGCAAGACTTACCATTAACATGTCCAGATGATTTACGTGAGAGCATTTCGTAAGTAAGACAACGACGACCAATAAGTTTAAAAGAATGGATAGTACAACTCCAATGATATAGAATGTTATCATCTCCTAAAAAGGAAATGAGTAATTAATTAAAAATAACAGAATTAAGAAGGTGAAATCAAAGAAGCTCAAACATTTTCATCGTTCAGAACGGTCGAAATATTCAAGCTTCTTTAATTTCACCCATAATTTTATGCGAGAGGAAGACATCTGTATGAAATTTCTGTAACACCTGACATGAAAAAAGACGACCAAGGGAACATCTCAAAAAGATTATCATATTTTATAGCAGAAAATATATATTAAGAAGGTGGAGGGATTAAGCAATTTGTTAAGAAAATATGAAAACCTTCGATAAAACATGTCATCCAATGTCTCTAATACTTCAGTAGAAAAAGTAAAACAGTTTTAGATAACGTTTTTAAGAGTCATCCCCCTGCATTTTGCGCTTTCCCCCTACGAAAATTTTTTTTGTTAAAGAATATGAAAATCTTTTGGGAAAGAACCCCAACTCCATATATCCGACTATGTATTTCTTCAATAAGGTGTAATGAGAAACATGATTATTGGATTATGCATGTATACATACCAAGGATTGAGAGCAAGCGCCATAAATGATTTAACGATTCCTTTAAATATAAAGATAAGCTTATAGTAGTCGTTTTTTCCAGTGAATATAACCATAACTAGCCTGTTTTAAAATGAAAGTTTGATTTAGTTTGGCGTATAAATCATGAGGAATTCGCTTTCTTCAAAACTAATTGCAGTTTGACACGTGTGACACATGTACCAGCATATACATATTCGACTAATCGACTTGGTATGAGACTGTGCATTGTAAATTGGTCATAATCTGTACAAATATTAGAAATACTTAGTACCGCTAAAACATTGTTTTCCTTTAACTTTAAATTAATTTCCATTAAAAATCAAAAGATACACGTCTTTGCACCTTCTCATGGATATTTCATTGGTTGTTGTTGACAAACAACGACTACAAATTCATGAGAATTTAATAAAGAAGTGCCATTTGTTGTGAAGCATTTTCTTTTAAAAAGTATAAACGCAAAAATATTTGTTGTTGTATTTTCAAAACTATCAACAGTCAATTGGTACGTATTTCGAGAAATAATTCAAAAAAAAAAAATAGAGAAAATATAATGTTTAATGTCTCTAGCTGCCTTAGCTAAATATATAAATCAATATAAGAGATAAATATAGCCACCAGCACCCTATTTATACATTGATTTTCATGTATTTCGAGGGAAAAAGTTGCTATAGATTTTTCTAACTTTTCTTTTAAAAAATCAGACAAATTCATCATATTTTTGTAGGAGTTATTTTAAAAATACTTCATTTTTTCGCGCTGAAACACATTAAATTTAAAATATAACTCCAGGGCTAAATATAAAAGCCGATCAACGATCAATGATCAGGGGAAAATTGATTATGCTGAGTCTTCCGTGAATTATTTGCTTACAGTAAATCTATCACAGCAGTCGCCAATTTAAATTCTGAAGGATTCTTCATAACTTAATTTGAAACAGACTCACACAGTTTTATAACCCCTTTTTTATGATCCATTATACTCAGTCACGCTCTAATATTAGTTATTCCTCGTATAAAACTTGGTGCAGATAATTTTCCATTATTAAAAGTTTATTTTCAAAGCAATCTCTCGTATTTATGCGTATGGTTTCTCACGGTCACAGCAGGCTGGCTTCTTTCGGAGGACACGATTTATCTCCTTTGGAGTAAGCAGATAAAATCAAAGCATACCTGAATTGATGTTGTCTGCTTATCAATTCTAAGCAGATAAAGTCTGCTGAGCAATCTCAGTAAAATTACATCTAAGGATCGGACAACATTCGATCTTACAGATATCATTCAGATGAAACCACCAAAACCGATCAGCTTGATTGGGACCTTAGTTTCGTTATAATTAGCCGTAACTCAAAAAATAAAAGCTGTAAGTCATAAAAAAAACCATCAACGTAGATGACTACCAACCTCATCTTTTGCAAACTTTTTTTCCTTTGTTTTTTGTGAACTTAGTTCTTTATAGACATATTAGTTTGGTTTACTTCGTAATTACTTAGAAATAAGTTTGAAGTAACCATACAAAAGAAGTAATTCTCATGCGAAAGGATGCAGGAACGAACAAATTCTATTTATGATAGATATTTTCAAAACCTTATGGTTATTAAAAATACTATTGGAAGGGTCGGAAAGATTATAAGAGGTTTGAAAATAAATCAGCACTCTAAGTCATACATTTGAAAACATCATTCTTATGAACCGATTCTTCTTATTAGGAAAAGAAAAAAAATACATTATATCATCTTTTAACTTTATTCTATGTCTATTCTAAATTACGTTGTTTTTGAACAAATCATTTTCTTTTTGAATACGTCTAGATACTTTTCCATTTTCTTGAATGGAAATCATTTGAAAATCCCGTTCTAAAAAATTCTGTAAGATGTAATGTACAACAAGAAATGAATTTTAAGTCCAGATTAGAAAAGAAAACCAAATGATGGACGAAAAAGAGAATATTTTGTCAGCTTTGTTTTGTTGATTTGTTCGATGTTTTCATTTTGTACTTAATGGTGAACATACAATAAAATGTTATTATAATATCATATGATTGAAATGTTATATGGTATTATTAAATTTCAATTTCGTTAAAATTCAATTCATATTAAAGGTTTTTCAGCTTTTTTGAGCATCTTTAGGGACCATTTCCTCGGAATTTATTTAAAAACATTCACCGAACTAGTAATTTATTCTCTCTTTTAGACACTTGAAGTTAGTCTTTCGTTAACCGAATAATTTGATTTATCATATCATTTATCATAATTAAAAAACCATGATTCTTTG
This sequence comes from Nanomia bijuga, assembly GCA_032273505.1. Taxonomy (NCBI): domain Eukaryota; kingdom Metazoa; phylum Cnidaria; class Hydrozoa; order Siphonophorae; family Agalmatidae; genus Nanomia; species Nanomia bijuga. The sequence goes on along the minus strand of JAUKPT010001845.1, from coordinate 5,382 downwards.
ATTGTTAAAAACAACAGCGAACTTTGCATAATTAATACTCTTGTATGTGTTTCCTTGGGAACGTCAGATTGAATCGGATCGAAATGATCTCAAGAAGACACAGCTCCCGTCAAAACAAAATCTTTTGTTAATGAGAACCATCTTTAATAATTTTGAATAAATGTTCGGTTAGATCCCTCGTCTTCTCGGAAATATTTTCTCGGTACTCTCAGGTTTTTTTGTCATTCACAATTTTGACGTATCACATGCTTACACCCCGTCCCCAATTTTCAGTTCTTTTGACGTTATTGAGAATAAATTATCCCACCTCAATTTTAATAAGTTCGACTTCATTAATATTTTTAAAAAACCACTCAGACTTCAAACACAGAAAAATGGAATTTTGGAAAAATATTGAAAATTGCAAAAGTAATTTTGAAAAACAGACTTAATTATACTTACATATGTTTACCGTACTCGTTATAACTCTACACATAGATTTGTTTCTGTCAACATGAGTAAAACTATTCTCTCAAATCTAAAGTTCTGATTTTATACGTGTTGCTATGATGTTTGGTTTGTGGTCTGGTTCATAGCTGATCAGGAATTGTTGCAAAATTTCGACTCTTTTAGCCGTTTGATTGGTTAGATATTGCAGCATCAAGAAGCTTATCAATTCAATTTAGAATGTAACGATTTGATATTTTATTAAGAATTTAAATAGTAAAAGCGTTTCTACACAAACCAATAAGATTCTTGATGATGTAGATTTCCAACCAATCAAAAGATTGAATTTACCAAAAATTTGCAAAAAAATTCCTAAAGAAACGTCGAGAGATGAAATCGAGGACTAAATTAGATTTATTTCTAAATAAAGTCATCTCTAAATTTCTTGAACTGATTTCTGTTCTTGATTATTTCTTGAAAGTAGGAGGCCTGTCGCCAGATTTGCATTCATAAAAAAATTATTTCAAATTTCAAGAATCTTGACACTAATTCTATATTTCGTTATATGTTCACTATTTCTTATTCACTTCTTTAAAAAAAGGGGCTTACTTTTTACAAATGTCTTCGATTTCACGAGCCGTATTTTACTCATTATCAACATATTAGGATAATTATTTACTTAAATCGTAAACAGTGCGTGTGCCAATGTACTTAGATTACAAATATCAGGATAGGTCATATTGCTGATTCTTAGAATCTAAATAAAGTCAATACTAACACAAAAGCATAATAGTAAAATGAAAATTCTATTGTTAGATGAAAACAAATTAATCAAACTACTTGCAACCTAAATCTGAATCTGAATTTCAGTAGCCTTGAAGTTCAGCAACAGTTGACGATTCGGTAGAACGAACCTGTTGCATCAAATGTTTTGAACTAAAACAACCAACATATCAGCCAGAACGTCTTTGAAAAGTTAAAAAGACAAAGAAAAGACAGAATTAGATTCTCTACGTAATAATCGGCCCATTAGGAGTCGTAATCTTATTTTTATTATACGGTTTGTAAAGAAACACAAATCCATGATACGATTTAAAGATTAAATATTTTGGCCAACATTCTTATTTCCTCCTTACACCATTTTTCTATTTTGCTTATTTCTTTTCTTTTTTAGGATACCAATAGAAATCGCCCTTTTCTGCTGCTCAAAATATTTACCGTTGAAGCAACTTACATTAATCATTTTTTTTTCAGGTGAGAAACGTGTTATGATTTAAGAATACGATAGAAATAAAAAAAATGAAATATATGATGAAGTATAACCATTTTTTTAGCGGTTAGCTAATTTCAAAAACGTTTATGTGCATTGACGTCATACATATCCGATGGTTTTGGGTATCACCTTCTAAAAGGAAAAGATGTTATCATTTACTTTTTAAAAGCTTGAAAGAAATCGATATCATGCAAATCTTGAGATAAGCAAATCGTTCTAACTACAAAAAGATCTAAAATGGATAAAGAAAAACATTTGTTTCAGTAAAAACATTCGTTCGCAATACTCTGTCTCTCGAAATGACGACTTTAATTAACTTTATCAGTTACCAGCTGACTCTTTATTGAAACACTTCGTTGTTTGGAAAGGACGTATCTGTTATCATATATTTTCTCTTCATACCGTTATCATTTACTTTCCAAAAGTTTGAAAGAAATAGTTGTCTTTTGCCTGAGTTAAATGAACTAACGTCCCAACTACTAAATAATCTGAAAAAAACTGAAATAAAAGCAATCGTTACCAACAATATGTTTATTATTACGGCGACCAGTGACTTTTAATAGTTTTATTTGCTACTATCCAACTAAAGGTTATTATATATAGCCCTTTCATATTGATGTATGAAATTTCTTAAGATTTAGATTCTTTATATAAGGGTCTGTTAGACTGTTATTTTTATTATTTTATTCTTGTAAAGAAAATTAGATAAGGTATATTTGTCTTTGATAATTAATCTCTTTGTATATTGAAACATGTCTTCTTTAAAAAAGTTGTTCATAGATCAAAACAAAATCAACGTTCCTTGAAATATTTCAACATTCATTTTAGTGTCATACGGAATCGATAAAATCCGAAGAATTAAAGACAATAAACAATTATTCTAAACAACTCGCTACTAATGTAAACTATGTCTTCACCAAAGTCAACTTAGGAACTATTCATATCTTTTTTATCTATGCTAATATACCCATAGCATATCCAGGCGATTTACTAAGCACTACTACTTGGGCTGGGATCACGAGACGGCACACACAGCATTTAACACTGAACAGAACCCTACGTGGGACTTTCAAGTTAACGAAGCCGCCGGGACAAGCTCCAGCTACATAGTATAGTATACTTAATTTTAATCATATATAAATGATATGCCTCGAAGAGGAAACGAACCGCGGTCATAGCAGTTTACGCGAATTAAAAATCTTTGCATTTTACACGACAGTCTTTGAGTTTCCCACCCGTGTGTTCTAGAAATCCGTTCTGAAACACATTTCAAAGAAAATATAACTCGATGGCTAATCATAACGGCCGATAAACGATCAATAATTAGTGAAAAATTCATAATGTTCGGACAGCATTCGATCAACGGATAGATTATTCGGCTGAAAACTACCCCTGCCGATCAGCCTTTTGTTATAATTTTGTTATAAAAACTTAAATTAAAAAAAAAAACATATAAGAAAGTTCTACTTTACTTGCTGTCAACCTCATATTTTGCACACTTCTTCATTTGTGTTTGAATCCTGAATCAATAAGCTTTGTTTTTGTGAACTTAGTTCTTTATAGACATCTCAGTTTGGTAATTACTACGTAATGGGGCTTAGAAATAAAATTAAAGCAACCATACAAAAGAAGTAATTCTTATGAAAAAGGATGCAAAAACGAACAAATTCTATTTATGCTAGAGTTACTTATATTCAAAAACTTGATGGTTATTTAAAATACTATTGGAAGGGTCGGAAAGATTATCAGAGTATTTAAGAGAAATCAGCACTCTATATAATAAATTTGAAAACATAATTCTTTATGAACCAATTTTTCTTATTAAAAAAAAGAAAATACAAACATTAAACCATCTTTTAACTAAACTCTATGTCTTGTAAATTACTGTGTTTTAGAACCAATCGTTTTTCATTTGAATTCGTCTAGATCCTTTTTCCATTTTCTTGAATGGAAATCATTTGAAAATCCCGACCTAAAAAATTATGTAAGATGTAATGCACAAAAAAGATTTGAATTTTAAGTCCAGATTAGACAAGACCATCAAATGGTTGACGAAAAAGAATATATTTTATCAATTATGTTTTGTTCTTTTGTTTGACGTTTTCATTTTGTAGTTAATGATAAACATACAATTAAATGCAGCTATCATAATATCATATGATTGCAATGTTATATTGTATTATTGGATCCATACAAACAAAAATGAATAACACATATTCAGTTTTAAAACAAATGTAATAACTACGTTTAGCAACGAATGACCAATCGGCATAACTTATAACAGCAAATGCTTTGAACCAAAATCACCACTACTATATCAGCCAGGACGTCCGTCACAAGTCGAAGACACCGAAGCAGAATTTGATTCTCTTCACAATTACCGGTTATTTGGAATCGGTGTCCCCGTAATTCTATTAAAAGATGGTTTGAAAAGAAACACAGATGAAAATGCTTGATACCGTTTAAAGATTGATTAAACTTGTTTCGTATATTTTTTCGCTATTTCCTTTAATCCGCGGAAACCAATTTACGTCAATCAATTAGTTCTTTTCAATAATATACTATTATTTCCTTAATTAATCAGTTTATGATAGGATTTAAAATTAAATCAACTTGTTTCATGTAAATATTTTGGCCAAAACTTCTTATATCTTTTTTGCTAATTTCTTTCCTGTTATAGGGTGCAAAACAATAGAATTCCCTTTTTTCTTCCCTATTTTCAATATTATCCTTATTCATTCGCCTCCGCAGGGTGAGCGTTGTTGGCCAAAATGTTTACCATTGAAGCAATTTACGTCAATCAATTTGTACTTTTCGGTAAGGAACACTATATTGTTCCGTAATAGTATATATACGATTCTTTGCACAATTTATCAGTTTATGTCATAGCCTTATAGATTTTTTTTTTCACATTGTTGGTATCAGAACCTATTACATTTTTTTTCATTTTACATTTTTTTTTTTTTATTAACCTTTCAGATTGCGTGTTATGATTTAAAGATCTGATAGATATAAAAAGAAGAAGAATATGATGACGTATAACCATTTTGTTGCTCACTTTGTCAAAGGTTCTGGGCATTATCGTCATATATTTCCGCCATCAATGGTTCTGGGTATCATCTTCTAAAATAAAAGTTGTTTTATTGGTAGTTCTTTCTTCTTGATTTTCATTTTCGTTTTCCTTTTTTTCCTTGTCGATTTCCAAAAGCTTAGTAGAAATCTATCATGCAAATCTTGATCTATAGATATAAAGATATAAAATTCTAAATATTCGTTTTCAATACTGTGTTACTCAATATGGGACCATTGACTTTCAATTGCTTTATAAGTTACCATCTGACTAAAGTACTGAGTACTTTGTATTCCATTTACAATGTTCTTGTGAAAATAACTGAGAACATACGATTAGTTCTAGATATTAAACAAGTTGCATGTGGTATCTTTATTGACCTACACAAAATCGATACTGTTAATCGTTCTATATTAATAGATAAGTTAAACCACTATGGTATTATTTTCTGAATATTTTCTTAGAGTGTTTTTTTTTTTTTATTTCTACTTTGCCAACATAATATCAGCTTTTTGACATAATGTTAAACTATCTAAAATAACTTTTCTGTTATCGCTTTAAAACTAAACCTCTCGAATTTTGGATACCACAAAGTACACTTCAATAAACACAC
>JAUKPT010001844.1:0-14333 GCA_032273505.1 Nanomia bijuga | reverse complement strand
GAATTCAACTGAGTGAATGTTCAGATGGAGGAGAGAAAAATATTTATCAGAATTAAATTTTTGTTTGTTAAACGAATCTATCGTATAATATTTACAATCGATTGAACTAGAACATTCATCGTCGTCATCAGAGTCATAGTCCATGTCATTTCTAATGGCATCGTTGATTTTCTTTGTCAAATCCAGTTGTTTTTCTGTCAGAAAGATATCATTGGTAATATTCGTCTCTTCAGGGTAGTTGACCCCTTCCATAGTTAGATAAAACTCTTTGTCATTAAGATCTAAAGTTGGTAGATTCTCTCTCAGACAAGGAGAACAGAAAAATTGAAGATTTTCGTCATCCTGAAATTTTAAAAAATCACTTTTTTCAAATTTGTTGCATTTGGCATGAACCCAATTGTTGCATAAATCACAAAGGATTCCTCTGTGATTCGAGGCCACAATTTTTTGGCATATTCTACAGGTCAAACAGGATTTACAGTCAAATTCATCTGGATTATTGATAAAATATTCAATTTTCTTCCCCGTCGTTTTATTACACTTCATATGAATATTTTTATTGCATGTATTGCATCTAATCATTTTATGTTTGCCTGTGTCAGATGAGGCGAGTGTACATTTGTAACAAGAGTCGAGTAAGTCAGTCATTATCTAAAAGGGTGAGGGGAAAGGAGAAGGGGGGTTAGTAAAAGCTGTTTTTCAAGTTAAGCTAAAAAAAGTTAAACCTTAGTAAAGCTCTTTTGTGAATTGGCAGGGAATAGCAAATTTGAATATTTAAAAGTAGTTGCTTGATGTTACAGTAGTTACAGATATCTGAAATTTTAGAAAAAAAGGGGAAAATAAGCAAATCTGAAGTAAATCGAGGGGCAAATAACTCAGAAAAAAATCATGCTGAAGACTTTAAAGAGATGCATTGGTAATATCAAGATATTTCAAGCTTTTAAAGATTTGTTCAAAGATTTTGAAGTTTCTATAATTCATTTGTAGAATTGAGAAATTTGACGTTATTTACACCTCATCAAATTTGATTCAATAACAAACATTAAAAATAAACATTATTTCCTAGAAGAACTAAGGAAAGAGGAGTCATGTGCACAGAACTGAATTTAAAGGTAGAAAATTAATGTAGTTTCAGATGCGTAAATGTCTATTTAAAAAAGAATGTCGACCAAATTCAAGCCGTGTACAGTCTTCATTTGAATAAACAAAATGACGCGCAATGATATGAGATTTGACTCCAAACAAACAAAATAATTGATATCAATAATAGAAAAAAAAAACATATTCCAAATCAAAAGTAACGAGAAAACTTTCCTTGATCTAAAATTAATGGCCATATGATAAGTTGCAATTTTTAAGATTTATGAAAAAATATGAAAATACCTTTTTGTTTCGGCGCAGCTATCATAATGCAAACAAAAATAAACCAACAACAAACCAACGAAAATAAACCAACAACAAACCAACGAAAATAAATCAACAATAAACCGACAATTTAAACAAAGTAAGATTGGGAAATGAGCCTGTTATTAAGTAATAGGTTGTCTAGTTCTTCTAGATTTTTAAACGCATAAACTGATTTACCATCTAGTGGCTCTGAAAGTCTTACATGAAGGTCTCCGTGATTATTTGCAAATACGAAATTGACGCTAGCGATGTCATTTTCTTCGATGATTTTTGATGCATCGTAGAGCATCTTTCCCCTTCGTTGAGTTAAATTAGGAGCGATTTTTATGGATTTCGATAGCTTTTTTTTTTCTAAGCATTCATATCTAGAAGTGTGCGACTTGAAACGAACAATTATATTTTGCTTCTTTTTTCCATTAGTTTTTTTAACAAAGCCAGTGCGGTGGAATTTGTCAATATCGTTTAGAATATTTTCATTGACTTTTAGATCCTCCTTAAGGGTCTTCATTACAATAGATTTTACTTCTTCCTGGCTTTCTTCATTGGGGAGATCTACATTTTTTAGAATGATATTCGATCTCCTCCCATATTGATCGAGTCGGTCAACTTCGAGTGACAGCCTTGACGTTACTTCTTTATTTACAATGAGTGTGCTTTCAAGCTCCTCGATTTTGTCCACAAGCTTACGGTTCTTGTTTTCAACCAGATCAAGTCGAGTTTCAACTTCTTTGTTTTTACTTATCAGTTTGTTCACTTTGTTTTGTAAAGATTCCAATTGTCTTTTTAGTTCGGCTATATCGTTGCTGTTATTGTTGTTTTGCTGTTTCTTCGACATGTTTGTTTATATTTTCTTTGTTTCGAATAATTAAGATTTAAGCAAGATATATATTAAATATGAATATTAAAAACAATCAATAATGAATAAAGTACTCTTTTTTTCTTTATTTTCTTTTAAAAGTTTAACACCAAGTAAGTTAATGATTTATCAGAATTTCCTGCTCAAATCACGATAGAGCTCACCCTGCCGCCATCATCCCATGTTTTTTTTACGGGGGGGGGGGGGGGAACTATATCTTTTATAAATAGTTTAAGACAGTTATGCTTCTTCTTAAACCCATTAATCTAACATGTTTAACTTAAGTTTTTTTTAATCTGAAAGGCACATTTTCTCGGTATATATTTTGTGAAATTCCGTGGTTCAAAAAGATTTTTCATCTTCATTTTTTTCTTTGAAAATTTTCTTAAATATCTTTTTAAACAAAGATTTCGAATAGCGCTTTTCTTCCTCTAAAAAACAAAACAAAATTGAAAGGAGGTTTAAAATCAAGGATTTTATCAATAAAAACCTGCGAGGTGAACAGACTTTGTATCATACTTTTTCTTATTTCTCGTAACTAGGTACCGACACAGATTGTCAAAGGTGTCAATGTCCAGGTGGAAGCAGTGGTAATCAATTCAGTACCGGGTGTATCTTAGACTCACGAGGACGTGGAATCTGTAACAACTGCACAATCGGCTATGCTGGAAACCAATGTGAAAAATGTGCTGACGGTTATTATGGAAACCCACTGAAAACCGGGGGTTCGTGTAAGAAATGTGATTGTAGTGGAAACATTGATACGTTTGCAAGTGGTAAATGTGACCCCCGTACCGGCAAATGTTTCAACTGCATAAACAACGCGGCTGGTGATCAATGTGACAAATGTAAACCAAAATATTTTGGTAACGCACGAAACCAAACCTGTCGAGGTAAACAGTTTGTAATTTTCATTTTGCAAGTGGCCTACAATTTCAATTACAAGTCCCTTGAAACTGTCTCACCTCTATCGAGCTCCACGTAATTCGGATACTCTTTAAACAGAAACAGAAACCAACCAATCGGGAAACTTATTTAAGGAGAGTTTAACATTATTACTTCAAGACTAGATCAAAAAATTCGAGAGAACTTGTAAGGCCTAAAAGCTTTCAAATAACAATGATTGAATAGCGTTTTGCTCCGAAAACTAAAATTTCTATTGATTTTTTCATTTTTAGCCTGTGTATGTAATGGTCTTGGTACAGACCCAACAAAAGGTGGAATTTGTGATTCAGTCACAGGACAATGTCCTTGTTTGAAAAATGTTGAGGGACAAGAATGTTCTAAATGTTCCCCAGGGTATTACAACTTGGCAAGTGGAAATGGATGTTTAGAATGCAAGTGTCATAAACAAGGATCACTAGAAGGAAGTTGTAATCAAGTAAGAGAAAAGTATTTGGTAACATATTTTCAGCCATTTATGCCTCGTAACAAAAAGCGTGCAATCTGGCGATTAAATCGGAGCGGTATTCGAGGTCTGAAGAAAGCTGAGTCCTTTCTCAAATTTTCTTTGAAAATATCAAAATAAAGAAAAACACATTTTGTGCTTGTGTCAAAGATGTCGCTACATAATTTCTTTGGCCGCTCGAAGTTTGAGTCCACTACTGATCCCTTTCTTTCGGAAAAGTATATTTTATACTGATATTTTGGTAACCTTTTTAATCTAGCTTGATGGACAATGTAAATGTCGAGTCGGTTTCGGGGGTCGAGATTGTGCTGACTGCGAAAACCTGTCGTGGGGAGATCCAATGAAGAAAACATGCCAAGGTAAGACTTTTGTATTATGCAAGATTTTAAAGCTCGCGGGCTAATATATTGTGACGTCTCCCTGTTACACACCTTATGATGAATAAATCAAACTAGATTGCTGGTCATTCAGCCGAACCAAATCATGTAGGACATTGTTGTGCTGTCATCAGGCGAAAGATAAAATTATGCTACGCTCCAAGTGACTGCTCTTTTTTACCTTATTTGCTTAACTTTACCCTAACGTTTACAATTTTTCTTTCTATAGCATGTGGTTGTAACCCTAAAGGATCAAAGAGTTTACAATGTGAGCGGGACACTGGTAAATGTCAATGTAAAGAAGGAGTGGTCGGCGACAAATGTGACCAGTGTGCCCCACGTACCGCCGGCATCATGCCCACGTGCGCCAGTTGTCACACGTGTAACGATCAGTGGGAAGACATCGTGTCCAACATGGAGAAGAACATCACCAACATGTTGAACGTGACTGGAAATGTAACACTTGATGCAAGTGACATCAAACTTTACAACAAAGAGGTATGAAACTGATTTGATTTTATCTTTTTGTCTTTTTTCTATAATCTTTAATAAATTTTAGTAGTTTTCAATATTTTTTGTTTTATAATATAACTTTCTTTAAGAGTAAAAAAAGGGTAAATTAAATTGATTTGGACACTAGAATGCATAAGTATCAAATCTTATAACAAAGAGAATTGATTTTGATTGGTGTCATTATTTTATCATACAATTTTCTTTTATATCATGTATTGAAAAAACATTGCATTTTAATAACTTCGATTACAAGTTATTAGTGCCGCAGCAAAATTCACCATGTTGGTGATATTTTGTAAAGTGTAATGAATTGAACGTTTAAAATTGTATTTTGGAACATTAAATATACGCCCTTGAATACACGCCCTTATGGACTCTGTTCTGTACCACCCAGCAAATGTCTCATAAGCGCTGAAGAATTTCAAAGGACAGAAAGTATTGTCCTAGTTATTTGAAATAAAATGAAAAAGTTTAAAAAAAATCGAATCTAAAAAGAAAATTAACTGTTCAGAATTTTGTGAAGAATTTTAAAATCTTCAATCTTCGTATTTGTAAAGAATGGCATGGCTTTGAAAATGACCTTTCATTTCCAACGAAAGGACACACAAACACATAATTCACATTTTATAAACCAGTACCACATTTGTCGTGTAGACATAAATTGTCTAAGATTAAGAATTATGCATTATCCTCTGTTTCAAAAAAACAAACAATTACGTAACTATTTTTTTTTTACAGATTGAACAATTAAAACGCAAATTGGCTGGTATTGAAGGTATGGTCCGACAAAACCGCGTCACTCCTGAAGAAATCGTCAAATTCCTTAACCAAACCCAACAACTCCGAAACAAATTAGACGATTTGAAATCACAAGTAAACGGACACTCCAAGGTTGTTCAAAACACAACTGCGCGAAATGATAACGCAAACAAAGAACTGGATATTCTGGATCTATCTATAAAAGCAATCCAGAAGAGAGCGAAAGAATTCAAAACAAATGTAACGAAAATCATTGAAGGAAACATTGGTGGTGCACTTAACAGTACTTTAGAGAGTTTGAGACGATCAAGAGCTGCCAAGGAAGTTGTCGATGATTCAAAAGGTACATCTTTTTATTCTGTATATATATATATGATAAAATTTCTAAATAGTCATTGCAGAAATTCTTCACAAGGAAAAAAGGATACATTCATCTTTTTCTTCAATATATTGGTAATGAAAACCTATCAAGGGTTAGTCGCAATTCAGAAGCGTACGAAATTCGATATTTTCATTTTTTATGAGATTTATATTGGATTTTTATAGAATTTTCAACAAAAGAGACTTTCTGATATAGGTTACTAAGTTGTTAAAATGTACAGTTTAGAAATCAAGTATCTACAAAAGTAATGTATTCTTTCCGGAAGGGGGATTGCAACGTAAAAAACTAATAAATTATATTTGGACCATAGCGAAGGATAAATACACAGAAACGTAATTTCACACAAAAACAAATCAGAATGTAAGAAATGACTAAGAAAAAGATCCATCGTTTGAACCTTTAAAACACCTGAATATGGATGGTGTTCCCAAGGGTCTTTTTTTTTTGTCATTCATAGCATGTGGCATGTGGCTGGGTCTCTGTGCCAAATTCTCTCACTATAATACAATGTTTTCCTTGTTGATTTTGACGGTGATAAATTATAAATTATCTTTCTCTGAAGGTACTATCAAGAAGAGCAAGGGAATGCGAAAGAAGATGAAGAAGGGCATCATCAATGGAGATCCAACCTTCGATAAATTAAACGAAGACAATGATAAATTAGTCACTCAATTAGAAATCGACGTGTCTGATTTGGAAAGGAAATTAAAGGAATTGAACGCAATGTTATGTGGCGATAAATGTGGAGGGTGCACCAATACTGGGTGTGATAGTTGCGGAACCCTATTTTCTGATTGTAAAGGAGTGAAACAAATGGCAACCGATGCTTTGAACAAAGCTAAAGAAGCAAAGAAATTACTTGAACAAAAGAAAGGTAATTCTCTTTTAAACATTGTGCAGTTTAAGTGTTTCTTTTTAAATAAGGAAGAAATTATTCTCAGGTACCGTACCTGTGAATAACTTCTTCCTTTAAATAAAATGAATGCTCCCAGATACCATTTTGAAAAGTTATATTCTTACCCTAACTTCAACATTTAATCAATGACCGACTGCCAATGATTTTTCCTTTTTATATTTAAAGTGAACAAATAATTGTTAGCAAAACCGAAAAGTCAATTCTCCAAATTACCGATAGGTTCTGCAAAATCATTATACAATTCACTCTTATTTCAGTTGATGCTGAAACATTAAAGACCCGAATGGAAGAAATCGAGCGACAGGTTAACCAATCGCATGCATCTTCTGAAAAAGCACGAAATGATGCTGAAGCTGCCAAGAAGATGGGAGAGAAAACAAAGAACAAGATCTTGAAATTGATCAAAGTAAGTTCTCGTCAAAATCATGGGCTTTTACAATTAAGCATAAGCCATTAAAATATTTTCAATTTTTTTCGAGTAAAGTTTAGTCTCTGTGACAATACATTACAAATAAGCTTGTATAAGGCAACATTGTTAACATAAAATTAGTTTCAAATGAGCTGTTGAGCTGTCCAACTGTTGTACTAGTTATAAGGTTTCGAGCACGTGCTTCTTATCTAATAATGAGTTTGATGTTCATTTTTTTCTATCATGAGCATGAATAAAGATTTTCTTATGTTTAGCAGTTTAAAAGGATACCCCATATTATGGTTACATTATTATTATCATTATTATTTAATATTCACATTTTAATTACAGGAGATGTTGTTTTTTAAAAATAGAAAAATTACAAAAAATGTACAAGAGATACAAAAAGGATGATTCATAATTGAAAAAAAAAAGATAATGAAATATCATAAAATGTTTCCAATTAATTTCAATCTTTTAAAAAGAGTCATTACGTCCTTTGACATCTAAAGATCGTTAAACTCTCGAGGTAGCTGCAAGCCAGATCGATCTACCTGTAAAACAATATATGGAGCTCGTCTCCCATAACACCACAACTCAAGCATAATCTCTCTTCGCGTGGTGTTCCTCACCAATATAGGTATATAGGTAAGGAGTGTGACCCCATCCTAAGTCTTACGATGTCAGCAGCAATTGATTCCAATTTTATTAAAAAAGGTGAAGGCAGTAAGTTTTCGTTGTTTTTAAGATAAATCTTATATTTGTATTGAGTGTTAGCTCGAGTTCTAATACTTGCTTAGAGCTCATCGAGAGATTCTTGGCTAATTTCTTCAATATAATTGTAGTTATTTACGAGACGTTTACACTAACCCGTTTAACTAGTGAATATTTCTGATAATTAATTTCTCCTTTCCAGGATATCGAAGACTTCTTAAAAACAAAATTCAATCATCCAGATGAGTCTAAGAAACTTGCTCGAGAAACACTTGGATTAAACATTTCCTTGACGCCAGCAGAAGTGAGACAACTGTCAGACAAAATCAAGAAGGCTGTACAAAATCTCACTGCTGTTGATCGTATCCTGAACGATTCCAAAACTGATTTGAATGATGCCATGAAGTTGAAAGAAGAAGCATTGAAAGCAAAGTAAGTGGAAATACATTGTTTGTTTCTTATAACTAAGCAAATTTTACTTTACTTGATGCTTCTATAGTGAGGTACACCCGTTAAGTTAAAGTAAAGTAACATCATACTGGCTTATTGCTGTTGTTTTTTTGTCTGACTTAAAGTATTCATAAGAAGATTTGAGCCAAAATTTGTGTTTATGGCATAATATACACTATTTTCCTATTTTAAATACATTCCACCCCACTTTATCAACTAAATATCATCCAAGGTAAAGCGATTGTCACATTTGCGTCCAATACACTGAATAAAGTACCTAAATACCTGAATTAAAAATGTATTGTAGAACATAACTAGGTATACAAGAATGTTTAATAGTGGGGGTTAAGGGGACGAGTAATATCTGAAAGGTATGACAGTTACAATGTGTTGACCTGCTGACCTTTTTGTAAATTAAGAAATTTAAATATGGTGAGTTGATGCTGTTTGGTCGTATATGTATGAATGTTTGAGGAAAATATACCACATCGGTTTTATGTGTCAAAATCACATAACTGTTATTATGAAATTTATTAAATATTACCATAAGGTGTAACTTAGAAAATTGATTGGCGGAATATTATGTAGATTCATTATGCATTATGTAGATTCTAATTGGTTCACTACAAGATCTCACCAAAATATTCTAAGAAAACTTGAAATTATGACGCTGTAAAATAACCTCATCGGAATCTTCACGGTATTATATGACCAACCAATAGTCTAAATATCCAAAGTTATTATGATGTGTTACTCAACTTGAAGATGCAAACCATTTCATTTTCAGGAGATTTGCAATCAAAGTAATGAACAAAACACAAGGTGTATTGGATATGTTGTCAACTACCAAGGACTTACAAAATTCAACTGATCTTACAATCAACATAACCATTAAAACAATTGCTGACGCATCAGAAATAATCAAACAAGTAAGTATCGTTGTATTATTATTATTATCATGGTCCCACTTGTACACATTTTGCCTATGTGCGACAATACTTACTAGAGGAATAGTGTTACCATAACGTCTTAAAAGCTGAATATGTACTTTGCGTGATAAGATTTTTGTTAAAAGCGATTTTTCTGCTTTATATTCAAGTTTAGATATTTTTGAACGTAAAAAAGTGGTTGTGGTCGTTCCTAGTTTGGATCTATTTTTGCCAAACAACTGTTCTTTAGAAGTTATCGTTAATTTGAGAATTGTTACTTCGTTTGGCGCATTATGCACACATACAAAACAACAAGATACAGATTCTTTAACTGAAGTCACTCCTAAAACCCTCTACCAGTCTATATAACAATCTGACAAAGGATTCAACAGATCATCTCTTAAATGTCTGTTGGACGTTCAAGGACCTTTTCCTTGTATTTCAAACCTTTTCGTAGACCACGATTTTTTGCCTCTGACATACGTCTTCTAGAAGGGCCTATGACTGGTTTTTGTTATATCACATTCTAACGATATTGACTTGAGACCTACTGAACACCTGTGGCCTTTTAAATTGCAAATCTAGGTGATGTAAACACGAACCATTTGGTACACCTTCTGTTAACGGTAAAACCAGATGTTGAACTTAAGACAATGTCCCGTTTACTATTCTCCGTGTCCCATTTAAACTTTGATTCAACAATGACTTTACCGTTGATAGGCTATTTTTGATTTTTTGGTTATGCACTTGACATTTTGAGAATTATTATAAATCTTACTTTGACATATTTTTCTTTTTTTCAGATCAAAGAGAAATTGAGAGTTGCCCAAAAAGAATTGGATGACACAGCTAAAAATACTACACGTGTCGAAACGGAAAGAGATCGAGTCAAAGATGAATTCCGAAAGAATAAAGAAGCATTAGCAAGTGCCGAAGATAAGTACGCTAAAGCAAAGAAGAAGGTCGAGGAAGTCAAAAAGGTTAGATTGTTGAGATATGCAGTTTTAGTCATTTTATCAAACACAATCTATTTGTTAACTATTTGTTAGCTATTTGTTAACTTACGAGGGTCGATAAGTTAAAATATTCAAAGGCAATATACCACAAGCATTATAAAATTGATTTGCGTCTATATCATGACGATATTCTAGTGTAGGGACCGTGCCACAGGTACGTTTAGGATTAATGCTGTCACTATCAAAAATCAATACGCTGTAGATATGGACGGTACACTTTATGCACTAAGCATAATTTTGCAATATTTACGTTGTTCCAAACATAAATGATTCTGAATAAATTTGATATAAGATTAAAGCGTGTTTATCAGTTTCCTTATGATTTCAACGAAGTGAATGTAGCCTAGTGAGGCACTCTTTGAAATTTAAAAATGAATTTTCTTTTTCTTTTCATTCCAGTCGTCAAGCATTTTGAAGACTAAATACAATGATACAAAAGAAGCTCTGAACAAGAAGGAGCAAACTCTGGAAGATGCTAAGAGAAGAATTGCTGCATTGAATAAAAATGCTGACAGTGCATTACAAAAAGCAGGAGTTAAGATAAACATACTTGATGGTAAGTAATTGATGGTATAGGATTGTGGTTGTTTTAGGGATCTTGATACCATCTTGGCGGTGGTGTAAATAAGATAAACTACTTAGGGGTTTGTAATTATATGCCTTTACCGACTATGTAGTAATTTATCGACTGTCGTACCGAGCAATAAAAATCAGACCAATTTATTGATGTTTTGGTCGGTAATAAAGATGTCGCAAAACCAAGTGGAAGTTCTCTATAAATTTAACTTTTTTTTTCTTTTAGAATTAAAAAAAAAATACAAACGAAACGAGATTCGTGTTGTCGATTTATCCGATGAACTGAGAAAACTTGCTAGTCAAGCAAAGACTGTTCGAAATAAACTCAACAGCTTGGCTAACTGCCATTCAGACTGTAACCCTCGACTTAGTGATGACATTTGTGTGTCCAACTTAGCAGCAGTTGAGAAAGCTGGTACTGATGAGTTCAAAGCCATCGTTGCCGAAATAGCTGCCCGAAAATCAATTTAATATCAACAACTCACAGAATTAAAAAAGACATTGGAAAAGGAGAATCGAAAACATCTCTCTTGTTTTGCTCTTTTTCAAAAAATGATATTCGAAAAATTAATGCTTCGCTGTGTATACAATAAAATATTAAAAAACATTCTATAGAAGTATTTCACTCTTGGAAGTTGTTCTTTCTTCATTTGCTATAATGGCTGATTAGCTAAAAATGGCTAATTGCCTAATACACAAAATAGCTGAATGGTTAATTTTTAGTAAAATGACTGATGAACTGAAAGACCTCTTGGTTAATTCCGCTACTTAGCTGAATTGGCTGGTCACTATCGTGTAAACATTCCAAACGAAGTCATGCGAATAAGAATTTGTAATTTCACGTATTGGTTAATTGTCACGTCATAATCACGTCAAGTTAATTTCATATAGACGACTGTTAATGCTCTCCTTTAAAGATCAAAAACTAATACTTCTTTAAATTTCTTTTAGCAATTCTGTGACGAGAAGGCCTCCCTTTATTCATCAATCTCCTAGAAATAATTTCAATTCCTATTGCAAAATGTTTCATCCTTGACCCCTATCCAGTGGTGCCCAATATCCTTTTCTGCCGTTACCGCAACCGTTGGCTGCCCTCTCAAATTCTCAGTTAATGTAAGTTGCAGAAAAAATATTGAAGAAGGCATCTGCCCTCTGGGATGTTCCCTGCCAGGTACTGCCGGTACCCGCGGTACCTACTTTTGTACAGGCTTGCCCCTGACCGGCCCTTCTATCGTCACAGACTTGATTGTTAGTATAGAATACGTTTTTTGTAACAAAGACTTGTTTGTCCAATTCTTTGTCTTCTTTTCCATATAGAGTGTGACTTATGGATGGATGATTTTACTTTTACGACTATTTTTCTGATTGTTGTATGCTATTAGAAATACGAGTGTTGCCTTTGACTGTTACTTTGAGGGCTTAGATTTCGATAACCTCGCCGAATGAAATGTTCCAGGTAAATTAAAAAAATGGAAGAAGTATTCAAAGCGACACTTAAAGACCTCACTTGGTCTAAATCCTATCTATAAAAAAAGTACACTGATGCTTTTTGAGAGCCTATAGTTGTCTACTTTATTAAGTTTTTATCTTTATACTATACTTATAGAAAGGAAAAACAGTAATTTTTACCGAAATCAGTGCATCTTTATTGATAGATAGGAATTAGCCTCCCCCTAACTAACTACTCGTTCCGAGCTTTGTAATCAAAAATCTTTTTTTGTTCTTATTTATTTTTGAGTTTGTAGAGATATGTGTTTATGTAGACGTCTATAAACATCGTGATTGACCAAAACTGCTTTAAAGAGTCACAAAGCTTATTGAGCTAAATTCTACTTAGATATTTTGTTAATAGTGGAGTTTTTTTACATAACATTTCTTAAATGGTCATTTGTGCAACATTAATAAATACAGATTTTGTAAAAAGGCTACTTTTCCTTACGTTTTTTCTCTAAATTTTAGTTATTTACAGTATTTTTTTCAACATATATGTATATTAACATGGAAATAACATAACATAAATTAACATAAATTAGGTAGGTTGTATTATAAAAGAAATTATATATTTAAATGAAACTATAATACTACAATATATATGAAGAAATAGTAGTTAATAATCTTAAAAGAAAAAGAAATAGAATACCATGTGAAAAACTCCAGAGTTTCTTCAATTTCAAACTATTACTTTCTAACATGAATTTCATACTATTTTTATACTAAAAATTACAATCTATTATTTCATTTTTTTAAGTAGTCAGCCAGTATTTTTATGTAGATATTTTATTATAGATTATTGAGCCTTTTTTTTCAGCCATGCAAAACAAGATGCTGTCATTTGCTTAGTAAAAACTAACCTTATAACAATATTAGTGTGACAGATAAGAATAAAAAGGGACTGGAATAATTAGTCACGCAAAAAACGTTTTAAAGAATTATTCTTGTTATTTTGATGTACAACTTTAATTTCATCTGACACTCTGCACATGCTATTTTGCGTAATTTTGTATTCAATGTTGATTGACCCATTTGATAAATCAACGATGAATGATTTTTCCTCGCCTAATTTTTAGTTGTTCTTTTATACACTGGATTGTGCAAAAAACAGTCAAAAATTTACTCAAAGAGAAAATAAAGGTCTTTTACAATACTATTTCCAGTACATTGCTTTTTAAAACCATTTGATCAGGTTCAAAAGTAATGGGGGTACACGAAAAGTCTAACCAGTGTATAAAACACCAGCCAACAAATAACTATAACAACTGACCACACTTTTTGTTTTTTCTTCTTTTTGTGAATAGTAATGCGAACATGCGGTACTGGTTGGATATACTGTGTTTATCTGAATATACACATATAAATAGAATTACGGTAGTCTTTCATTTATTTCCAACCATTCCTTATCAATATTCGTCTAAACATTGACCAGTCAGAGATTCAAAAAAGACCCGGTTATTGGGGTAAATCCTAGCTACAATGTTGATTTTACCTAAATTCCTTTGGTCAATTTATGAAAATACGGAATATTCTTGTCAAATAGCATTATGATACATCTTTTTTACTCTACAATTATAATATTTTCCATCGTTAATACCTAAATGAAAGTGTAAAATTGATTAATAAATTAAGTTTGAGTAGTCATTAATTACTGACTAAAATGTAAAAACTATAATGTAAAAACAGGCTAATGAAAAATCTTTATCGTGTCCCTTAATCCTTTATTTTTAAGAAAGATGAGTTGAACTTGTCTTTAAAGATAATGGAAGAAAAAAACATTACATATACTTGCTATTTTGTAATATACATTTTGTGACGTTCTTTAAAAAATTGTCCAAAAAAAGGATTTTTCTGCATGTTTGTCGTTTTCTCCCCCAATATTTATTCTCTATTAACTCAAATGTGTACTAATTTATCAAGGATTACGTGTCTAAAGTGTCGAGATTAAGGCTTTTCTCAAACCCAATATTCCAGAAATCTGTCGGTGACATATTGGGCCTTATCTTAAGCTGGCCATGGAAGAATACACTTATCACCTTTATCATTTAACACAACCATGGCTATCTATACTAACAGGCCTGGACACCGTGCATGGTTTTTCAGTTTGGCACCTTCCCGTTGGTTTATCGA
>JAUKPT010001843.1:0-14334 GCA_032273505.1 Nanomia bijuga | reverse complement strand
AAGTTGAACAGCTGGCTCTCTATGGTGGGGGAACTAAGTCATAAAAAATCATAAAAAAAGAAAATTTGGTCCCTGGGACCATATTTGGGACCCTCCCCAGGGCCTCGAATTGAGAATTTTGAAAAAATGAAAAAAAACGTCTGTAGATGTCCACCTTGGGTATAATTTTAGTCAAAATTTCTCAGAATGATACAGGGAAGATTTGTATGCAATATGAAGATGATGTGATGAGATTTAAAGTAACGACAGACAGACAGACGTAAGGGGTGATAGCAATACCCCATCTGGAGAAACTCTGCAGGGTAAAAAGTGGCCGGTACCATCAACATCTACATGGGGAGCAGTTGAGCAAAGAAAGAAACATCTTAGTTAAAAAAGCCTTTCTGATAATAATACCTAAAGGTTTATAAATTATTTCATGAAATTGACTTCAAGACAACAGTTTAGAGTGCTACTATTTTTTATGCAGCATTAACATAAAGAAAGAGAATGAACAAAGAAAGGGCATCTTAGTTAGGTGAAACCTTATCTGATTATAAATAATAAATCTTATTAAACATTCCACGAATTTGCCATTGACTTCGAAAAACAGACTTTCCAAGATAATTACTTAATAACCTTGAATTAAATACACTTGAATCAGTATGACTCATCGCTCATGACACAAAAATCTCTGAAGAGAAGATTCATAAGCAATCTTTCTGAGTGATATGTTGTCTGAGAATGAATGGAATTTTAAGCATTGAAAAGTGAAAATAATGTAAAACCAGCTATTTACGAGGTGGGTTATTAATGATAGAGTACGATTTTCATGAACACACCACAACGCTTTTTTGATTAAAGATATTGGATTAAGGTCTACAGATGTCTACAGGTGGCTAATAATGCTCTACAAGACAAACAATGCCCCCTTCAAGCCATTTAAAGATTTATGATTTTAGTATTTAGTGCAGAAAACGTAGTATTTCCTGACTTTCCTGACTTCTAAAACGATCAAAACAAGAAAGCAAGACTAAAATCTGAAAAATTTCTTTCAGTAAATACCTGGTAATACAATACAGAATGAAAACTCAAAATGTGTATCAAGTATTTTCTGAATGTGGTCGTCAAAAATATCATGTATAAAAAACACAAGAAAATTACCCTACTGGCCTAACTTTAAAGGTTTCGCAAAATTTCTTGAAAAGCAAATAGTTAGAAGTCGTCTCTTAAAAACAGATTTTCTCATACAACAGGGATGACACACAATGATAGAAAGCTGTGATTGAAGAAATAGACACTGTTTTAATACTTAAGTCTATTTCTTTCTGGGTATTTGGTGTTTGAAATTTCTTTGGTTAAAAAAATCTGAATAATAAATGCTTTTAGAAATTTACAGAAATGAGTAATTGATTTTGATTAAGAAATGAATATCACTATACACTAAAAGCATGTACATTTCTATTTGTAAGAGCCTTATGTCATACTTGAGTAACTAGTTCTAGGCTTACCCAGCTTGTTTGATAAAAAATAATGTATATTTTAGCAAAGGAGACAAATAAAAAAAATTGAGGAAATAGAACAAACTTTCCTTTCATAACAAACAGTAAGAAAGATTAAGGAGATAGAAGTGTGTTTACCTCACACCACCTTTCTTTCAGAATGTTGCATAAGATCATGGTTTAAACACTATGTTCATGAAAAACTGATTCAGCTCATTAGAGAGTTTATATAATAATAAAAGATGTTTTTTGCCGTACCAACACAATTTTATGGTTCGGCCTTTACCATGCTTAAAATTTTGAAGAAATTGACACAAATACATGCTTATTCAAAAAAAGATAATTTTACAAACTAATTCTGGAATTTCCAAATTTACAATTTGGCAAAATTGCTTTCTATTGCTATAAGGAAGACTTTGATATTAGTTTTTTGATAGACGATGAACTAGTGACATTTTCAGGTCAATACTCAGGTCATTTTTAGGTCAATTGACAGCTATCCCTCTTAGTATTTTTCTTTACTTACAAATATTCAGCCTCCAAATAAGCTTAGTATTATTCGTAAGTGTTTAAACATTTGGAAATATGAGCCTCAATTATGACTTGTTGATTTTTATGAAAAAAAT
This sequence comes from Nanomia bijuga, assembly GCA_032273505.1. Lineage (NCBI taxonomy): Eukaryota > Metazoa > Cnidaria > Hydrozoa > Siphonophorae > Agalmatidae > Nanomia > Nanomia bijuga. Next base: position 12,227 of record JAUKPT010001843.1, on the reverse strand, counting down.
GAGTTTACTTCAGCAAAAAAAGTAGCATCAAAAAGGAAAAGAAAAGACTTAAATACCGATCTAGTGCTTGAATACTATGCACTCAACCATCTTTGGCTTCATTTCAAGTTCAAAACTTTAATTCTGGAAGATTTTAGTGATCATGTAAAAAAATGAATTATTTAACATTATGGCAAATTAAATTAATGCAAAAAATAATTGAATGTTATTGATCTAATTAATATAAAAACTTCCTGTGCAATGCAAAAAATAACAAAGAAAAAATTAAATGTCATGATGGATTTGTGGAATTTCAAAGAGCAAACCATTTTACAAAACATTGAATCATCATAAATATAAATAAATTTTGATAAGTCAGAAAAAAAGAGACAACATTCCATGATTTTAGTACTCTAATAACGAGATACAGCATACTGACATTAAGTTGAAGGCACACTACTTAACCACATTAACTTTCTTAATTTAACCCTATTATAACTGGGCTACTTTAGAGCTTTTTTAATTAAGAAATGCACCACAATTCAAGCCTCTATGTCATAATTTCAGGGGTTTAGACAGGTTGTGGGAGGAGCGAAAATACTTTACCTACAAGCAATAGATATAAGATTTAGTCTTTGACCTCTGTTTCTGAGCTTTTTCGTCAGTAATAACGAGGATGTTGCTCTTTGAGCAACACCCCAGTAGAAAGGGGTAAACCCACCCTCATTTATACCATTGCCAGGGGGAGGAACAAGCAGTTAATCAGCGACATAATGTAGATAACTGTTTTTTCTGGATTTCATAAGACAAGTAAGTAACAAATGATCAGTGTTCATAAATATGGTGGAGAGGCTTGAATGGGAGGACTTTTTGCTGCTTTGTGCATTTCATATTTCGAAATTTCGATATTTGGTAATTCTTAACAAGAAAGGTATCTTTTAGATGTCAGTTAGGGTGGCTTACAGCGCTACTTAACACCCTAGCTTCGCTTGTTCTTTTAGCCTTGTTTCAGATGAAGAAAAATACCTGACAACTGAAAAATCCTTTTATCGACCCCTGTATACATATGGTAATTTTATGAAAAATATAAACATGTGATTTAGATGCATTTACTGATGTCATTCACAAAAATATTGTTAGCATTAGTTAAAAAAATGGATTTGTCAACTAATTTCTACATATGTTTTAACCTCAATTATTTCTTGCATAATTATCACTGGTCAAAATTTTCATTTGTATCTTTTATAATTTTCATTTTTGTTTGTAAACAGTTGATCACTATCAATAAAATAGAATTTGTGAGGCACATTTATTTGATTAATGTACTCAAAGGTGGTGTTGAAAATAGATAAAAAAATAAAAAGAAAAGAAATAACAGCTGTTGATTTTTTTGCAATCAAGAATTTCAGATATAGCCGAAATATTTAAATCCCTGAAAAAGGTTGTTTCATTAGGGGATGAGAAGTTCTGCTTCACTGCAACTTAAATTAACATTTTTCACTTTCTCCAAAAATTTTCAAAAGTTGTTCTAAAGCTCACATATACATTAATACTTAAATAGAATTATGATTTTATCAAGAAAAGAAAATAAAGCTGTTGAGACTAACATTTTTATATATGATTATAAGATCTAAAAATCTCATTAAGCCAGCATCATTACTACACTTTTTTAAACACTTAGAATTGAAAATAAAGGATGACAATACATTTAAATTGAAGTAATTCCTAAATATAAGTATTAAAAGATCATCATTCAGCATTTGATTGATAATTAAGTTGTGAAGGTGGGAGTGGAAAATCATCCCATTCAATAATATTAATGTACACCTTAACAAATTTACATGATTACATAGCTGTATTATCTAATAATGAGGTATTTTGGTAGGAGGAGTGTTTTTATACCTTGTTTTATGGTTAAGAAAAAAATCAACAAGATGTCATCATATTGCAATATTAGCAAAGCTTTTTAAAAAGTGTTGTGATCAGTAATCATCAGTTACAGATAATAATGGTCAGCTGTCAGTCGTCAGTATACATGTTCATACATTTCCTCTAGACAAATCCCCAACATTCACAGTTTCCTAAGGGGTCTGAACCCCCACTTAAAAAAGTTCAACCCCACCTGTTAATACAGACCCCTACCTGACTTTCAGGATCTTAACACCCAGCTTCGTTCCAATCCACATCTGAAATTAATATAAACTTTTGAATACTGCTCAACCAAACCTCAATGTAAGGTGTTTAGGTGTATGAAAAATCTAGGGAAAGTGTGTGTAATAAAATATCAGAGTTACCCTATTTTTTATGGGCTTTTTTTTTCTAAGTCACTAAATGGGGGGTAAAATTAACCCCTACTTATTTTCTTTAATATTGCTCCAATTAGTCTGAAACAAGGAAGGTATACTCTCCCAAACTTAAAATTCAAAAATCAATCATCAAAATTCTGATTGTCATTGTCAGCATATTTTTTGCTAACATCAGCAATATTTTGCATACTGTCATCAAAATCATCCCAATTACAGCTTGTATGGATTGTTTTGCAATTTTCCACAGAAAACTGAATAATTCTTACTTATGATACCCAAAAGAAATAGTAACCACACATATGTATGCCTTACTCAATAATATTCTAATCGGATAGCAAAAAAGAGGATATAAATACGAATAAAAAATAAAAATGAATCATGTAAAATCATGTAAAATCGACTACCTACCATTAACCAAAGACCCAGTGGGCCTGGAGCCCACTTAAATTTTAAGCAATTTACCAATAACTGTTTAGAGGGATAATTTACCCCCCCCCTCATTAAAAAAGGGTTAAATAAATTAATTATAAGTAAAGTGTCAACACCAACCTAATAAAATTTTCCCCCACCTATATTGTCAACCCCCACTTATTTTGCTTAGACCCAACCCCCACCTTCTTCATCAGATACAAAAAGGAACCCCCCAGCAGCCTGGGGGTGGAAAATATGAATCAAGTAAGGCTCTCTATGGTACTACATATAATAGTGACATTTAATTGTTGCTACTCAAGCATTTTGGCATTAAGTATAATTTATAAAATGGCTAATTTCAATAAAGAAGAAAAAGAAAGTTATCAAAATTCAAAAAGTTATATACCATTTGAAGGCAAATTAGAAGCTGGTCATTTTTAATTAAAAGACGAAAAGACGAACACAGAAGTTATATGAAGGTCTGAAAACTAGTCAAATTCACCTCATTTAATGTCCAATAACTTTTCTGTTATCATTTTTAGATTCATACCCTTTAGTAATAAATGATCAGTATTGAATCAAATTTGATTTCCAAGGATTTTTTTCGCAACAACTTTTTTCACTCTGGAGACATCTTTTTCTTTTCAAAGCCGACCAGGGTTGAACTAAGTCAACTTGTGGGGAGATGAAGATTTCTTTGTCTGACCTTTTTCAACTTTGTAAGACTTTGTTCAACATTGTTTCTTGATTTTTTTGACTTTGTTCGACTTTGTCTGACCGTGTTCGACCTTGTTCGACTTTGTTTATAGACTTTGTTTGACTTCGTTCCGCCGTTGAACTAAGTCTAACACTGTAGAAAAAAGTCAATAAAACTTATAGGGGAACTTGGCCTAATAAGGGACTTGAATAATGACATGTGACTCCCAATGAAATCATGAGTGGCTAATTTTAATTAGAGAAAAAGTGTGATAAGAGACACTTTCCAGTTACTAAATTTAGATAAACAATACTAAAAAATACCAATGATAATTTTTCAAATTGACTAACATTAAAGTTGACTGTTTCAAAAATATTTATTGTTTCGTTACTAAATAGGCTATATTCTGCAGTATGCTGTAATGTTAACTAGATTCTTTTGGGCAATCTAGAAAGAGATTGATTCTTGCTTTGAAAGGGGAAACCAGCCTTGTCTTATTCTCTAGTTAGAGACACACTGTTAGAAACCAATAATGCTATACCCCCAAAGGCAGGTAGAGAAAAAAAACAGTTTTGGTTGAAATATATATTGTTGGTTCAAACATTTGCACACAACATGTCACCAGCACAAAAAAGAACAGCTACATCACCAGTGAAAAGGTGACAAAAATACAAAAATCTTAACATAGTAATGTATCTTTTAAACCCAACTTAGCAAACTGTTCTTCAAACCACAAATGAAACCATCTTTTTATTAATTATTCATTCAAATGTTACAAGATTCTGTGTAACTGGCTTTATATTGTTATGACAACACAAACGTTTTCTCATCATTTCAATAGATAAATGCAACATAATAATTATTTTGCTTACATCTATTTTTATCCTTGTGTCAATAAAAACAAATGACTTTCATTGTCTAAAGCCAATTTCAAAATGAAATCATGTCTATAAAAATATCAAAATAAAGTCAAAATAATATCTCTGAGGAAAGAGCAGTCGCAACTCATTTTTTTCATCATTCTAAAACTCAAATGACGTGAATAATGTCTCTAATTGTTTCAAAAGCAGTCCTCTAAATTTATGACAGCATTAGGCATCATGTTGGCAAAATTTTGCTGTTATTTTTTCATGTAAAAAATAAAAAAATAATGTAATAAGAAATCTCCTTTATTTTTTGTATGAAATCTATCATTAATCAGGTAAAATGATTTTTGAAATAGCTCAAACTTATAAATGCAAAATTTCTTTATAGATGATTACAATCACTAAATAAATGTTGCTGTTTTAAACATTAGTTTGTTGCTTGAGGGGCATAAATAATGTCAATTATTAGCAAATTTTAGCATTTTTCTAACATTTGTGGTCCATTTAAGCAGAGTAAACAAATAATTTGTGTGATTTACATATTTGTTATAACCACATTATTACCAAATTTACCATTACAATCATTCATATTGACAATAAGATGTGAAACATCTCAAAAACAGGACAAAAATTTCACATTTTTGATGAAGAAAGATTCATCAATTGTATGTTGATCATTTTATAAGATACTACCCCTGGAGGAGAAAATACTCGGTTTTAAGCAAAGCAATTCAAAATTATAGAAAGATGCAATATTAATGCATTCCGTAGGAAACAATTTGGTGGGGATTGATAAATTTTTCACAAAAAGAATAAATAAAGTCTCGAAAAAATTATCAAAATTACATCTTTTTTGAAAATGATGAATATACAAAAATTTCTCTGAAAATAAGTATGTGGAGTAATTACTACTTCAAAAAACTCACAGAGAAAGTTTAGTGGAATAAACAACATTAAACAAAATTTAGGAAATAAATTTCCAGGAGCAGACGTTGTGACTTGAAAGTTATGATAGTTTGGTATGCATTTAAACAATAAACCATTTTAGTCAAACAAAATAAAATACATGTAAAGAAAAATAAGTGCTTCTCTTACCAGCAAAATGAAATTAATATGCATTTCAGGTATATCCAGCACAGCGAATATTTATAGATTGTCACCTCCTGTACAACTTATTAAATTGGATCTACGTATTAAATTGGATCTACTCGAGTGCTATACTTGTAGACTGTCTACTAAATGTCGGAATCAAGTGATCGATAAACATTTGAAATCTTGTGGTTTTATTCAAAGTCAGGCTGATCCATGCATATACTAATCTCTAGACTCACTAATGGAAAACAGAATTTTATAATAATAATATGTTGATGATGCTATTATTTGCTCAAATGATATGACAACTTTACTAGCTGAAAAGAAAAATATTAGTGAAAGATTTAGAATGGATGACCGTGGTGAATTAAATTTTATCTTAGGTATGTCTGTGAAACGAGATAGGAAGAATAGAATTCTAACCAAAACCAACAGTTGTATCTGACAGATATATTGAAGAGATTTGGTATGGAGGATTGTAAACCTGTGGCAACTCCTATTGAACCTGGAAATAAGCTTACTAAATTAACTGATGACAAGGACGCTTGCAACATTCAAATGTATCAAGCAGAAATTGGTTCCTTAAATTATGCAGCAATAGAAACTAGAAAGTCTACATCAGGCTATGTATTTCAGTTAGACGATGCAACAATTGGATGGAAATCAAAGAAACAATCAATTGAATCGAAATGTTTCATTATGTGCTGCTGCACAAGAAACAGTGTGGATTAGAAATTTGTTGGAGGACATTGGTTGGAAATAGAAATCACCAACAACGAACCCAAACACATTGATGTTAAATATCACTATGTGCGTGAGACAATCGAAAAGAAAGTAGTTACACTCAAGTATTGCCCTACTAATGACATGCTCGCTGATTTTAGGATAAAGGGTCTTGCAAGGCCACTCTTTGAGAAATTTCGAAATGGATTGGGAATTGTACCTGTGTGGTTTGACAAATAGACTCATAAAGTGGGAGTGTTGGAATATGTGATTCGCAATTTGGCAACACACACACACGCACACCTTACAATGGTTTCAATTCGAATGCTGTATTCGAATGCTGTGACTTTGTTGATTCTTCTGAACGTTAACAAAGCAAGACGTGTATATTTATGTCTCATTACTCTATACTAAGTCTCGTTTTTGTGATCAAAAGGTTATGGGCCCAGAAGACGCAAGAAACAGAACTTCATAACTCACAAACAGGGTACACATACACCAGAACAACAAATTTAATTTAGCTAGCAAAAGTAGTTTCTAATGTTAACGTAGATGCACCGTGTTCTCAAACCGCACACTCCCTCATAACTTTTAATTCAACGCACTTTTTCATGGTACTTTACAAAACTACTCTTACTCACCTTCTTGTTTGTAAAATCAGTCCTCATGAAGTAGGAAATGGATAATTTTATACAAATAAATCCAGCTAACTAAGCGAGGCTAAGACTTGTACTAAGTATTTTTACTGTTTACCATTTACTTCGTTGCCATAAGTAAGTTGAAATTACTTCGGTCATTGCCAATGGAATGGAGCATGCGCGCAAGGATGGATTTTGATATGAAATGTAAACAAACAAATGGAATATTCATTGACATCTGAATTAACCAAGAAATTATTATAGACGAATTTTACACTTCGGTAAAACTGGCGCGTTGTTAAAATCTGTTCCGAAAATAGATTTATTTGACTCGAAGTATTCGGTAATCGCAAATAACGGAAAAGTTTCGGAAATATATTTATTTTTTAACGTCAAGAGAGATTATGAGATAAAGAGGGACCTATATATTATTTTTAAGCTGGTTTGCATTCCAAATATATGCTTAAAATTTTCTATAATTTCGCAGCCCGGTACATTTTTTCAAAAATCTTTTCTTTGTTCCGTTAAAAAACGAGGTGACAAGAATTTTTGAATTGGTGTTTAAAGTTTCTTCGATCAGCGCTTGTTCCTTGCAATTATGTAAATGTTTTGAAATCGAGGTCGGGGTTGTTTCTTTTCTGGACATCTCAAAGGCTTTTGACAAGGTTTGGCATTAAGATCTATTCAAACTCAGAATCAGACATTTTCCATTGGTATGCCCACGCAGCTATTGTTTTAAGATCTTGATTAAATTTGGCTGCATTTAGGTTGCAGTCTTTTAATGCCGAATATTACGAGGTATCGTCAGCAAAAGATTTAACTTTGCAATCGAGATTCGTTTCAAGATCATTAATAAACAATAGAAGAAATCGTTTAGAAACAATAGAGGACCAAGAACGGAATTCTGCGGAACACAAGATTCGATAGGACGTCAGATAGTCATATGACTATTGATAACAACATGCAATCTCGAACCCAGTGCGATTTTTACAAAAATCGCACTGGGTTCGAGATTGAACAACATGTTGTTTCCTATTACTAAGATAACTGTTCAAAAGAGTAATCGATTCAGCATTTATTCCATTTTGCTTGAGTTTGAAAATGAGTCCATCATGCCACACCTTATCAAAAGCTTTAGACATGTCAAGGTAGACCGAACGGATTTCAAGACAGTTCTTATCATTAAAAGCTTTATGGATGTCATAAGTTTGTACATGAGTCACCTGGCCTAAAACCAGATTGATTTTTTGTCGAAAGGTGGTTGTAGATATTTTTGAAGATGATTTTTTGAAAACTTTAGATAAAATCGGGAGGAGTGAAATAGGTCTATAATTGCTTACAGTTTGTTTGTCATTTTTCTTATGAACAGAAAATGATGATTTTTAATGGTAGAATTAGACTATTATCACCTTGGGACTTGAGAAAGTTTTCTTGGGCTCTTAAGATAGTATCAGCACAAAGAGCTATATGGTTGTCAATGGCTATCTTTCCGTTTTTTTGAAAACCATTTTTCTTGTATTTTCTATAAAGAGAATTCTGCTTTTTCAGTACCTTTCTAACTTCACTTGCAAACCATGGGGGATCTTTGGGATTGATCTTTTTGATTTCATTAGGAACAAAGTTAGAGATAATATTAAGAACGAAATCATTTAAAAGATCAACTTGTTCAGTTGGACTATCAAGAGTATTAACTTCTTGCTCCCAGCCAATGTTGTTGATTGTCCTGGTTATCATGACCTTGCGTGTACGATTAAAATTCCAAATTCTTCTATTGCATTTGAGAGGAAGTGGAATTTTAAAATTAAAGGTACAAAAAACAATTTGGTGCTTGACAGATGGGTCTAAAGAAGATCTTACTCCTGACTTAAGTTGAGCGAGTTAAACAGGTCATCCAACATGATTCCTTCAGAATTTGAGTCACCCTCGGGAAACCAGGTTTGGGAATGCCCATTTAAATCATCAGTAAAAAGACTTGCGTAAGGCTTTTCTTTAAGAATCCTTTCACACAATGTTTTAAAATTCTGTAAACATTCATGAAACTGAGGTGAGTTGGCTTTAGAGATGGGATTTATGTAACATACAGTGAAAAAAAAACTTTTCCTCCCAAAAATAAGTTCACTAACAAAACATTCACCAAAAGATTAATCATTCCTTACACGCAATGGAAGTGATTCTTTGAAGAAGATTCCAACTCCTCCATTTGCAGACCCATCATGATTATCTCTGGAGAGAAACATATAACTAGATAAAATATTTTTCAGTGAAACTTTTTTTTAGTTCAAAGTAGTGTAAACTGACCTTATTTAGAGGAAAAATTAAATCAGCGTTTATTGAACATCAGCATAAAATTAAATTGCAAAATTGTTTTGGTCCCAGTAGTGAATAGTACTACAGAAATGGATAAATAAGTCGACTGCTGTCAAGTGTAGTGAAAACGTTTGCCACTTGTCAGTGAAGCCCTAACAATTTTTTAGTTTGAAATTTCGATTGGCAAAAGCCGAATCCACTGTTGCTAAACACGTCTTTTGTCCATGCGTCATAATTGTGTATTTTGAACAAGTATTCAGCCTGCCACCATCACGTAGAAGTCATTTTTTTAAAACATTAGAGACATGATTAAACAAAGAGAGATGTGGGAGTAAAAACGCAATGATAAATACAACACAAAAAACAGCAACTTTGACTGCAAATTTGACTACATGTTCGTGTTCTTTTATTTCTTTATATGACAATAGAAAAGGATGATTATTATCAATCAGCTTCAGTGGTGCAACAATAAGAATATTCAAAAATCAATTTCTTTTTTACTTATTGCACGAAAACTTCTTTGCGTCAAGGAAATGAAAAGATTTCCTCTTTGATAACCATCTACCATTTTTCTCTTTTAATCAGATCGGCAGAATTTCTTCTATTTTTCAAGACCATACAAACTTAATAGAAATTTAAACAAAATTAATCTGAGATATTTTAAATCACTATACGAAAAGAAAAAACGTCTTTAATGTCTCGTACTACAATCAAAGACAGATGAAGACCAGTATTGCTACATGAAGCAAAGATTTCAAGAATGATCATCATTAGATATTTGATTCTTTTAGTCCACAGTATAATCAATGTTGTTCTTCATAGCATCGGCTGTTACCTTCTGGTTCTACAACAAAAAAGGCAAAGTGGTGATTCGCCTAGAGATATATTTGTCATCAATCTTAGCATCATAGAACTCGTCAAAAACCTAATCACTATATTTTCAAATAATTTGGTTGTTGAGCATACTGAAGAGAACCTTTTCTACTTATTCAATATATTGTGGAACATGAATTTCATCTATTTTGTCAGTATGATTTTAATTACAACAGACCGTTTGTTAGCTGCATTGCTGAACCTAAAGTACCGTGTTTACTGCACGTACACAAGGAAAAGATATATTATCGTTACTCAGTGGATGCTTGGAATCATTGTTACAGCTCTTTCGATCAAATTCGGTTGGTTAGGAAATTCTTCTCCGTTCAATGGATATTTCTTCGTCGTAAGCACTGTTTATCTTCTCTTTGCCATTTTCACATATAGTATGATCTTCAAGACGTTCATGAGATCAAGAATGACGACCCAACAAACAAATGGGAATATCAGTGCCTTCAAAATGTTTCGACAGTCAAAGTTCTATGTGGCCGTTCTGCTCATTACTTCATTTATTTTCTTTATAATTCTTCCGGATATTGTTGGATTCTTCATGATCATCACCACAAACCAAGGAAGACATGAGATGTGGTTTGTAGCAATGTGGGTCTTCCTCCGAAACATCTCCGATACATGCGATTGGTGTATCTATGTTTTTGCAAAAGTAACAACTCGAGAATTGTTCTATAAAAATATTTGTTGTTGTTGCCGTAAAGCGGAGAGAAGCGGTGTTGCAAGTGGCATTCGATACATAATAAAAACAAATCCATCATCAAGTTCTTAAAATATTTTTTTTTCAGAGAACAAACAAACATACAATTCGAGGATGACAAAATCATTTAAAAGTTCAGTTTATTCTAGATGGTAGCAGAATGATGCAGGATATGATAAAAAGGAAACATTTCTAAATACAACAAAAAGTGGGACATTTATCTTATTCAATTCCTGATGAAAAGAGCAACAGATAGAAAAGATGCGAACAGGCGATGTGGAGGGATGAGGGGGCTAGAGGCCCCTCAGGATTTTGCCATTTTCAACCAGGGAAGATTTCTTAATATATTGCTTTTTTCGAGTTGTCTATTTCTAACGTTTCCCCTTTCCTGGTCTTTCCGTTTCGTTTGGAATGTCCTATTTATCAGGTTGTCAATTGCATGGCTTTTTTCGTTTTTAGTGCCCTTTTTTCCCTAGCCCTGCTCTTTTGAAACCCTGTCGTCGCGGCTGGCGAAGCATAAAGTACAATAAGATGAGATGAATAAGACCCAAATAAAAAAAGATCCCATATATCGTATATTTTTTGTATTCCAATAATTCTCACATGAGTTAACATTTTTAAGATTTTTTCTTTAATCTATTTTTTAACAATCTCATTGTTCCTGAGATGATTTAGATCATTCAAAAAAGGGTTTACTGCATTCTTTAGGTTCCCTCTAGCTCTCTTGGCTGAAAAATGTTCGGTTGATTACTAAAATTGTGTCTTTTCTTATCCAGTTTCAAAGGATTAAGTCCAACACGTCATTGATGAAATAACCATTTAATACCAGTAAAAAAATATTGAAGATTGATTTTACCGGGAGTCGGACGATTGTAAACAAGGAAGATTTGAAAATTGACAGAGAAAGGGAACTTTTAAGTTCTAAATCTAAATTATTCCATGAATCAATGGCATTGGGAAACAGAGCATTTATATTTTTCACTCTGGAAAGAAATAAGAGCTATGTCACGACGAATATAAATGTCTTGTTAATGGGAGAATTTCTTTAAGGTAGCTGGGAGCTAAGTTGTTAAGAATTTTATATGGTATTGTTAAACGTCCAAAAAAGCGTCTGTCGTGCATATAACTCTTCATATAACTTGTTCAAGCTAGTGACTTTCCCCGCTCCAGAAACAGCTAGTGCTACTTAATGTTTGGTTCTTTTAAAATATTCATGAGATGATTTAGGATAATCGTAGAATTTGATTAAATCCGGTCTATGATAAATTATATCGCAGTAATCAAGGTGAGGATAAATATAGATTTCTTCATGCAAAGTGGTTTCGAACGTGTTTTTCGCACTCGTTGGGTCAAATTCACGAACGAGTGAATATATATATACATTTTGTAAACAAATCAAAAATTCATTAAAGTTGGCTTGACCTAAGGTTTCGTGCTTATTGCACTCGTCAGAAGCCTAAAATAAACATAAAAATTAACTAGCGTCCATATACTCATAAAACTAAGAAAGAATGCACAAAAGAATTCAGAAAATGTCAAAATTAGTTTATAAATTGATTTCTGATAAAAGGGTCCATTATTTGACGTTTGAAAGGTAGTACTTGTTTTCATGCCGGCATTTCGAGG
>JAUKPT010001842.1:0-14339 GCA_032273505.1 Nanomia bijuga | reverse complement strand
GCCCCCCCAAACCCCCCAGCTGTTTCTGAACTCGCTAACGCGAGTTCCTTCGCTCGCTTCGCTCGCTATGCTCGCTGCGCGAGCTAAAGAAACTCGCTACTCGAGTTTCTATTTTCACCGGTGGCACCAATTTCCCTTATTTCGACCACTGTATGAAGGTTTTATCACCATAGTGCGCAGGGGGGGGGGTAGGATGCTAACAATTCGGCATGTATGCCCATGTGGTACCCACCCTTGGGGTCAAAATTTACGTAGTACCCTCTGGATACTATGCCCACTTTTTTACCAGACTAATGACATCAAAAGCGCAAAAATGCCCGAAAATTTAATTTTCTGACATTTATATCAAAATTCATGAAAATTTGGGTACCCTAGGGTAATAGGACTACTTTTCACGCTGATGGAAGTGGTTTGGTACCCTTGGTCACGTAAACAGCTTAGTACCCTTGCACCAGCATACATACTGGATTATCTGCCTCTGCCCCCTCCTGGCAACAATCCTACGCAGTAGATTTTCAGATAAAATTCTGGTTCTCACAAAATTTAGAAAAACGGGCCTAAAATGACCCAAGCCAATTTCTTTTTTTCTCAAATTGGGCTCAGATTTTTCTGGTTTTCTGTGAGTTGTCGACTGTAAACTATTAAAGTGGATAAATATTGTTTTAGAATTAGTCTTACTGAATTTAATACTTCTCTCTTTTTGAGAAAACTGCAAATTGAGCAAAGTTCTGGTTCTTACAAAATTTGAGAAATATCTCCAAAATAAAGGTTTTCCTGTTCTTCTGCATGTTGTTAGAAGTCAATACTGACCTTATTTTAGTGGAAACCAAATATTCACGAAAATCTTCTTCTCTCAAAACACGGCAGGTTCAAGAAGGTTGTTGCTTGTTTTTGTTTTTTTATCTGTACATTTAAAGACATTTGATGTTTTAAAGTTTAGATTTTTCAAGGGGTTATGATTACCCAGTTAATAAATTTAAATGCTTCATCTTTTTTTAGGTTAAATCAAAACATATTTTCGATGAAGACCAGAAAAATGTGTCGAAAGCAATTCGCAGCGCGATGGGACTGTTATCCCGTGAGAAGGAAAGGATCGAAAAGGAGAAGTTTGAAAAAGAAAAAGATAAAATAGAGAATGAAAAATTGAAGACAGTTGAAGAAGCCAAGGAAACAATGGAACATTCGGAGAGTAACGAAGATGAAAGTACCATGGAGGAAATTCATAAACCTCAAACCGTTATCGAGAATTTACAGTTTAGAACAAATTTGAACTCAGAAGAATTTTCTGAAGAAAGTTCTGAATGTTCAATCGACAAATCGATGACTCTTAATGTGAATATTGAGAGTAACTCATCAGACGTTCCCGTGGTAAGTTCAATAAATATGAATAATTTTCCCCGATGAATTTGGACTATTTTGGTCATTGTGGGACACTATTCGGTCTTTGTGATGCATTTTGTTCATTTTTTTCCTGATCCCAATATTTTGTTCAAGCCAAACATGCGCGTACGGTTTAAGATTTGTTACGAGCATTGATACCTTATTTTACTTTTTGCACTTGATAGATATTTTTGCTATTAGTTAGATAAAGTGTGATTTTAAAAAATATTAAATTTTGATTTAGAACCTAGATGATTGAATAATGAATTGTTTGTTCTTTATGATAACTTCTTCCTCTTTATCACATGAACATTTGTGTGTCAATACAGTATTGTTGTTTAAACTTGTTTGTTTAAATTGTATCAATTTGTTGGGATGGTTCATTCTTTTATTCTTTCATTATGAAAATATTTCAAACTAAACAATAAGGAAAGAGGACCCAGGTTAACTTTGGACTTTGAATAATAAAGCAACCATGATCAATTATTTTATATCAACTAAGAATCAAGAACTACATTTTTTGTATAAAGTTTTTATACATATTCACATATTTACGTGTGGCACCTGTTGTTAAGATTGAGGCAGGGGCACGTAACACTTTTGGGCATCTAAAATTTGGGGGCACCTTAATTCTTAGAGGTGGGGGTGGGGGCTATAAACTCCAATGACACCATGGCTATCATTTGGTCTAAAAGTCATACATCTTAAAGGTTTTGATTAAAAAAGATAAGTATAAAGTTGCCGAACCAAATAATTGCTTTTAAACTGAGAAGACTGTAAACTAAGAACGCTAAAAACCCTAAAACATACGAACGAATTTAATCCCTGTATAGAAGTCGTCTATGTTTCTGGAGTTCCTGAATTTTACTAACCAAATTTCTTTTTGGGTCATTTGAATGATTTAAAGACGCGCTTATGGCAGGTTGGGTCACAGAAGTTTGTTATGTATACTACAGGCTTCCAGAATTGACCCGGCGAACGGTGATAATTCACCAAAATTTCGCATTCGCATACCATTATGAAAGATTTTCCTATTGTTCGTTTAAAAGACCAAAGCGCTATAAAAGCTATTCCGAGCATATAAATTTTAATGATTACTAGAGAGAAGGGGCTGTCTTTATCATAATTTTAAGGATATAATTCTGTTAAATTAGATCTAGATTTGCCCATTTATTTTTCAATGTGTGGATGCAGTAATCATGATACATTTTTCAGGAAACCATTCGGATTCTTACTTCACCATCCCATCCTGAAGTGACTATAGAACCTTCTCCTCTGAATCAAAGCGAATCAGTCGAAAGAACATCTCCAACATTATCATTACCTGCCAACTCATCCATGTCACATGGGAAAGTGAAAGACAAAGGGAAGAAGAAAGATCGATTACCTAAATTAACTTTGCATTGTATCAAAGATACTGAGATTGCAGAATGCTTGTTCGACACACACAAAAATGCTCGAATCACATTTCAGTTTGGTTTACAGGAAGATGCTCCTGAAGATATAGCTGATAAAATGGTAGGTGCATTTATAGTCTGAAACAAGCACCATCTCTTATCTGCTTTTATTCTTTTAACCAAGTTCTCTCTTAGGATGAGACTAGAACCGTTTTGTTAAGTGTTAAGTGTTAAGTGTTAAGTGATATTTGTGTGAGAAATTGGTCCGTTTCTATCACTTTATTCTGATTTCCCGAATTATTAATTTACTTTATTTTAGATCGAAGCTGGACATCTACGTGCCGTCAATAAAGAAATTTTCATTTCTCAGATGCGTGATATAATTGCGTCATGCGAGACTTCCGCCGAGGCGTCAAATCCTGACGAGACGTTAAAATCGAGTGCATACCCTGATGTTACCATTGAGGTATTTATTTGTTTTATTATTTTAAATCCCCACTTCCACACTGGAGGTTTTTAGAGTGAAACCATGTGGGTTTTATGCAGAGTTTGTCTTTTCCAGATGACGAGGGGACAAAGCTTCATATTTAAACGGGGTCACTTTAGATACCAAGTTGATTGATGCATATCAGTGTGGATAAATTTTGATATTTTTAGTTTCTTGTGTTTTCAAATAATAACTGTATTAGAATCGTTCTTAACGTTGCGATGTAGAAAATTCCGGCTCTAATAGTGAATTGTCCCAGTTTATCATTCAAAACATTTCTCTTGGAAACCATGGTGTCATTCAATCAAGTTCAAAATATGTTTGTCGGGTTTTTTGATTGGCGGCATATACGTTGTGTAATTCAATTGGTATTACACTTCGCACCTGTTTGCACTACAAATTTGATAACTTATTTTTTGTCTACTTTAATCAAATCTTGCTTTGTTTTTTTTCACTTCTGTGTTTTTACTTATTGTATACGATCCGTTTATTTCAGGAGGACGTTAATGCACAAGACAGTATTTCATCGTATAGTAGTCAATCTGGCAGTGAAATTTCATCCTACAGTGGTGAATTGAGAAAATCTCCGCTACTTGCTGATTTTGAACAAAGTACGAAGGACATGCATTATGGCACTGATCAGTTACCTGAAAGTGTGACTTTATCGAATGATATACCAACTGAAAT
This sequence comes from Nanomia bijuga, assembly GCA_032273505.1. Classification (NCBI taxonomy): domain Eukaryota; kingdom Metazoa; phylum Cnidaria; class Hydrozoa; order Siphonophorae; family Agalmatidae; genus Nanomia; species Nanomia bijuga. Next base: position 10,388 of record JAUKPT010001842.1, on the reverse strand, counting down.
TGTCACTTCCCCGCCACCTGATTCTACTGTCAAAAAAGCAGGTCGTTTTAGTGTTGAAAAGGTGAATTTAGACACGCCAACCCCGGGTGATATTCAAGTCACTTCCAAAGGTCGTTTCAATGTTCAAGTTGTTGATCCTGTTCTGACCAATACTCAGAACTCATTATCAAACATTATAAATGATCACACCAGTGACATCAATGTTTCAGCTATACCTGTTACAGAAACGATCGAGAGTCATACAACTAGTCTAAACGATAACGTTCCTCTTCATTGCTCTGGAGGCAAAAATGTAAACATTGTTACTGATACCCTTAACCTGAATGCGAATGAAAGTGATTTTTACCACCAGTTGATTAAAGATAGTAACACGAATAATACCAGCTTAGGATTGGAAGCAGAACCAACATTTTATGTATCTGCTGTCGTGGACAAGTCCCATGATTCCATTGACACAAATCCTATTTCCAATTCATCATCATTCAACGAATCTCAATCATCGATGCAAGATGTGCCAGAATCAGGGTCAAACATTTCAGTATCTGTCACGTTGAGTCCTCGCTCTGAAGCAGGTGGGAATACCCTGTTTCATGATGACGCAACTGGATCGAATTTGACTCAGTTCGATACGTCAGCCAAAGCCGATGACCTGCAAGATCATACAGTTGCAACATGGACCTCGAAGATACCCATAACAGTCATGGATGAGAACTCGCCCGCAGTGGAATCACTGTTGACAGTCTCTGGTATCCCTATAGAGATATCCCCTGCGTTTAACAGTCATAGTAATTCATCTTCAGATGGACATCAGCAAGTGTTATCGTCTAGTTTCAACGCGGCTTATCCATCCGAGAGACCAGATTCAGTTATGAAAACACACGATAGTTCAAATGCAGACATTAATTCCATGGGTGAGTACGGACTCCACTCGAGTGTTACTTCGTTGATAACGTTGAAATCAGTCTCATCTGTTACTACTGTTTCCTCATTCCCATCACATGAGAACACATTTACAACGAAAATGATCCCTACTGCACCGATTGTTGCTGTGAAACCTGCAACCCTTCCCGTCGAAACGAATAACCAATCACAAAACTCTAGTTCCTCTGTACCACACCCACCTACAATAACTTCATCAGTCACAAGTGTTTCGCGGGGAGTCTCTCCAATCACAATTCTGCCCATTTCACAACAGAATACTGCTGGTACCATTAATACCCAGGTGGGTGGAGTACCACCGGTTGTCGTCGAATCCACAACCGTAACTGCTTCCATGAAAAATTATACGAACACCATCAATGCGCCGCTTATTGCTCCAATCATTGGTAATCCAGTTTTAGAATTCGATCCCTATGTACCTGCGATCAGTGCATCGAATATGTTCGATACATTTTCACAACCCTCGGATATTAGCTCTGGGATGTCTAATCGTCCAGATTTGTGGCCTCTCAATTACAGTGGATACTCTTCGTCAATTCCTGATTCCGAATGTAGCAGCCGGGCTGGATCTCCTACCCAGCTCACGCCTGCAGGCTCTATAGAAAATGTGCGATCGTTTGCAAATCAAGTTCAATCCAATCTTAATTCTATTACTGGTGTTGCTAGGATGGAAGAAAACGTAAGTAGTTTATCGTTGTTTGATTTATTAGATAAAGATATTAATAAAGTCATCCCGTTCTCTCTATAAAATGTAGTCTTAAGTACTGAATAAGCGTACCCACCCCAGCCTAGGATAGCGAAACTTCCAGACCTCTTTTATCCTATTTATTAATTCAGGTGGGCGGGGAGGTACTAATTCCGTGTAACATATCAGGCTAAAGTATCCTTGTGGGTTTGTGGGTGGTTGACCGGGCAAAATGAATGAAGTGCCTTAGGATATTAACTAAAATTACAAGATTTCAAAATTTCGTGATAAAACATCTTGATGGAAATATTTTGAAATCTACCTTGCTTAAAAGAACATTCTATTCAAGTCACTGCCAACTGCAACAGGTTTTTATGCAATAAAACATATTTGGCGTACCTAAGCCATTTTGTAGGTAGTAACCTGATATGTTCCACAGACTTAGTTCTACCTGATTAATTCTACCAAGTTTGATATTTACATTTTTCACGAAGAAATTTTACCCCTCTATAATGTCGATAATGTTTCCATACTCCTGCAAAGTGTGCAGACTACCCCGTTCCATCGCCTCCCCGCACAGCGTGATTCTGTACTACCCCATGATAATTCCATGAGCAAAGTATTCCAGCCTCACAAACAAATTGTTTTTACTACATGAATTATACACATTGTTAAGATATACTGTGTGATATCATTGTGAAGTTCGTGTATTCGGTTACATGGCAACACAGAAAACTTGCATGCATCTTTCTTCTATCTGTCATTAGGTGTCATCGAAACCACCTTCTAACCATTCAAGAAGTCGGACCACATCTTCGTCCAACATAACACAGATGATAATACCGGATAGTATTCTACAAGCTGTCATTACTTCTGATGAATATGCAAAAATCAGGGCTAGGTAAGTTTTTATATATCCCCAATTCTCTTGTGTGAAATCATTGACTAGAATCCAGGTTGTAATATTTATTTATTAGGGGTCATTTTTAATGTAAGTAATGCAAACAAAATTGTTTTTAACCTTTTTTTCCTCCTGTGATGAATGGATGTAGTTTTACTTATTTTTTGGTTGACAAAATGACTCGATTCCTGTGGTTTTTACTATTTTTGATTTATTTCTCAGTTTCAGTGAATAAATCCACAATTTCACATTGGTGTGACAGAGCTACCACGCCTCCGAAATTTTTTTAAAAACTCCTAAAGAAAAGTGTTTTCGACATAAGTTTGGAAAAATCTTTCAACATTTAACTGTTGAAGTAATGGAATATTTTTTCCTGTAAATGGTTTTTCATGTACAATTCAATTATCCCACATTGAGCACCACTCCTTGTTTTCGGAGAAAGAAATCTCTATGAAATATCATCCTCTATTTTTATTAATACATATTTCGCTTCACCTTGGAAACGTCCTTATTTTTCCTTTCTATAATTGTTTAATATCCTTAAGCAAGCATTTCTCCTGGATTCTTTTTAGTATTGTTTCTTTTTGTGTAGGGGATCTTTTTAGACAACTAGCTTTTTACTAACTTGATATTTCGCTTGGAATCACAACTTTTAAAAAATTCAGAACCTTAGGAAGAAGAATTCATCATCCTTCACTCAAATGTATAAATTAATATGAATTCTCTATTTCATATATATGTAAATTATATGTTAGGAACGTGGCAAGAGTGAAGGAGTTTAGATCCTAAAGGCCCGTAGTGTTTTCAAAAAAATATTGCCCCAAGTGTAAAAGGCATAAACGAAAAATTGCGCAAAACTCAAAGAATTAAAAATAAATGCAAAAATAATTTAAACATTTAGACAGCTCTTTTTTATGTACTACTTCAGTAGAATACCTAAAATGACTCAATATTATAGAATGACTGAAAAATGTTATTGAAATAAAATATCAATAATTTTGTTGTTGGTTAAAGCCTTTTCTCTTACCTGTTATACTTTTAAGGATCTCAGAAGCAGCCAGAAACAAGGTCGTCCTTAGGGGCCGAAGGAAGGTTATGTAGCTATGCACATGCATTTTTCTTAGTACCATACCACCTCAAATGGTCGCGATTTTTATCATTCGTGCGAGATCTAATCTTTTTATCATGCACATGTCTTTCTATGATGATGTCATGAGAAGAAAGTTCTCTTTCCTTGACTATCTGATTCAAGAGTGTCGCGTTGTCCGAACTTTACTTATCATGAAGACGTTTGCTATTATGATTTTTTTGTAACTTTAGACAAAAGAAAGAACTGATCAATTTACAGAAGCGGCATAACGATGATTTTGCTGCGATCATAGCCAAATGCAGTAAACCTCTCCTGAGTGCTCCACAAGAAAATAGCAGAGACAATGGTGAATCATCGTCTTCTCAAACTAAAAAAGATTCTGAAAAGAATGAAGGAGAAAAGAAACAACTGTCGCGCGAGGGTTCACAGGAATATATCGACGTCAACGCGTCATCCGGAGAAGGTGCCAAAAAGAGTGATGCGAAACAAGCCAAATTAGACGAGATGTTTTTAAAACAGCTGAATTCAATGGGTAGCTTATCTCGAAATAAGCAAGACACTATCCAGAAGAGTGAGGGCAAAGTGTCAAAACCAAGTCTGAATGAACTTAAGCTCAAAAGTCAAGCCGAACAAATGAAAAAATCGACGACGAGTGGTGGTAGGGAGAAGCCTGTTGTGAGTAGCGACAGTACGTCGCATAGCAGTTCCAGCACGTCCCAAAACCAACAATCTCAAAAACGTAAGCCAAATAACCCGATCATGTCTCAGATGAACGAGCAGTTGTTTCATCAATCCATCTCTAACCTCAACTTATCTGTCTTATTATATAAACATGAAATGAAAGAGAGGCGACTACGACCAAAAACATTCACGTCCGACACCAACACGGCGTCACAACAGCAGAGTGGCGGTGCGCCGTCGGCTTATATACACCATAACGCTGTGAGTGGAAGTGGAGAACAATTTCCTTTGTACTCGTATTCGTCTGGACCCTCACCTTCCCATATACCACCCTCCCATACCCCTTCTTCGTCCATGACCGAGCATGAGCTGCACGCGAGTGGCGTTGTAGCGGGCGACACGTTACGTTGTTCGGATCTAAGTGGTATCCCTTCGATTCCAACCGCGTTCGACTCGGCTACGAGGACTATTAATTTGACTGTTGTAGAAGGCATTTCAACGAATGCCCAAAATCAAGTTAGCGAAGCGGCGACACATTCGTCATCGCAACCTGTCTCGATATCGTCTTTAGGTCAGCCGTAGTAACTGACTGCCTTTATAATTAATGAAAATGATATCCAGATAATGTTTTTTGTTTATTGGGGAGACAGACAGAAGATATACGAATACATTAGATTGTAGCACTTTCGTTCAAAGCAAAATGAAAAAAAAGTATGCGAGAAAATATGTAGGGATTTTTTTGATTTGTTTTGGTTATTTTATTGTTTGGTTTATGGGTTTATTGTTGACAGGAATATTTTCAATCTGTGTTTAATGAGGTGACAATTATTTAAAAGAGATAATTCGGGATTGAGGAAAATATATAGGTTTGAAAAATGCGATAAAAAAACTGTCTAAAGCCAAAAGGTTTACACGATCAAAACAATAAAAAAAACATTTAGTTTACATCTAGAGGACGTGTGTTCCCAGCTTAATACAACTATCAATTTTTACGTTTATTTATTTTATTGTGATCTGTAATGGGCAAATATGTCTCCGAGTCTGTCTCCGCAATAATTCCACAGCAAATAAAATTCAATTTTTTTTTGAAAGGAAGAATTTTGTTTGTTCTGGAATAAAGAATTTATTTTTTGAATTTAATTTTGTATTCATAATGTCACTCAAGTACGAAAAGGAGTGACGCTTTGTTTAGTTATTTATCTGCTAGATGATTTTGTTTAAATATTTCTTTTCATTGTCCGAATGGAGTGTAAGTGCAATGAAATCGCTGTTAACTTACTTTTAAACAGTTCACGTGAGACCTCACGAACAAAATTGCTTGTTTGCAGTGCACTATATGATAACAAAACACCCAATTTGTCGGTGAAAATTCCAGTTTTAGTTCTTGACATTAAATGACGAATGCTTTATGACAGAAATACTTTACGCTCAAATCTATGTTAATTTCAATTGTTACTCTATGAACAACATATATATAGAGACACGATTCGCTTTTTTATGTGAATATCGTTTTAGATGCGGCGTTTGTTGGTCTGGAAAGTCATTCGCACCCAGTTTCTGTTCCAAACAAGCTATTTTGTTTAGTGAGGTCTGTCGAATTTTGGAATTAGGTTTTAAGTATTTGTTTTAAAAAACCTCTACTGCATAGTTAAAAGTGTTTTTCACCAAGTTCAGCAAGTTCTACAAAAATTTGAATATGCAAAGCAAAAGCCTTTCATTTTACAATTTTTTAGAAAAGGTATATGAGAATGATTATGGTTAACTCTAACATGTATGGTGCCACAAAAAAAGAGTTAGGAACTGTCTACAGATGTTTCACTAAATAGGTAATTCGTAAAATTCCTTGTATCGTGGTGTGAAAGATGTTAGAATTGCTCTGGTTGCTTTCGAGTAGTAGTATACTAACCTTTTCTTTAGATTTTTTAGTATACTTAATCCTAGATACGAGAAAATAAACTAATATGATTTGATGTATGAATTCTAGCTACTCATTCCTTCATATGATATTTTTATGCAATGATTCGATGTCATTGGATGTTAGTGTAACGATGTATGGAAAAATTAAATAGAATTAGATAACTGGAATGTAAATTATTTCACAAAACTATAATAAAAACAACAACTATCTTATCAATTATTTATTTCATGAAATATATGTTTACTTTTCAATCCAAATCATTACTGTTTAGTAGGGCGGGAAGTTCACGCTAAAAATCTAATGGAGCCATTTCTTTTTAATCGCCAGAAGTCAAATATCTTCGCGAGAAAAGGGGGAGTGTTTATCAGTATAAGCCTCAGTTCATTTCCCCTGGGATTTAGATGATCACCTTAATACCACTTTTACTATGGATTGACCATTTGGGCTCTCGGATGGAGCTCAACCGGATCACAGACTACTAGAATACCCGGAAGAAGGGTAAAGTTAAAACATCTGAGGCCAACTTTTCAAATGTCTGATTTCTGGCAGCTTTTTTTGTACTTTTTTTTTTGCAAAATCTGGGCACATCTTTCTTCTTTTTAAATATTATAAGTTCGGTGCAAAGCTTGGTCCCGGCGGGCCTGTAACGGCGTTCCGGCGGTACTGTGTCAAAATATGTAAATAATACACCATTGTCTAAAGGACTACGAGATTTGAAAAGTTGGCCTCAGCTAATTTTCCCACTGTTTTAACTTTACCCGTCCGGGTATTCTAGTAGTCTGTGACCCGATTTAGATATTCTCAAAAATGGGCAGGTCCCTTATCTAAAAATGATTATGAAACGTTATTGTTGTAAATCTTTCGTTGGATACTTATTGTTTTTTGTGATCTTAAAACGTTTTTTAATTTTGACCATTTGGAGATTTGACAGTTGATTTTCCCCGAGGCATTTTTTTCTTAATCCGCTCTGCTTTTAATGTCAGTCGTTTTTAACCTCACACAACTTTGAGTGCAAGGGATCATGTTTTTAAACATCTATTGGATAAGAATGACATTGTTGTGATTTATGCTAGTAATTGAATTTAACACCTGACCAAAATTCGAGATTTGATATTTTTGTTAACTGAACGTATATCTCTTTTATTTTCAGCCAGCTGAGATTATATCTTTTGCTTTTCCTCTCTTTTTGTAACGATTATCTCTTTTTGCAGTTACTAGGTATCCAATATTTTATGCGCATGATGCCGTGATGGTTATGTGAATGTCACTTCTATGTCATGAACTTTTTAAAAAGGATAACTCAAACAACAAAAAGATCGAAAAGGAGAAAATAACAAAATTTGATAGGACTCTAGAAATTCGATACTAAACCAACTACGGCTCCAACGCTGTAGCAAATTTTTCATCTTCAGATTGATTAGATAATTATCTACACTTTTATAATTCGTTGAATGTCCAGGAAAAAATCCTTTACTCATTTTTTGTGATTTTGTGTCAAGAATTGACGAATTGACGTCTCTGGAGAAAACTCTCTTTTTGGTTAAAATTGTGTATGAATGTAGTAATCAATAAGGTCTGTATCATAAATAACAGCAAATTTGAGAAATTGAAGAGGGAATTAAAAGAACAGCTGAATCATGTAAAACGTTAAACCTCTTATACCTAGTTATCTCTGGCGTTAACGGAAGAGAACAAATGGCGCTGGGTAACAAGTTGGTAAAACGTGAATTAAAGTTGTTAACATTCACTATCAATCATACCTTTCTGGTATTTTCTTGATCAAATTCTTTCAGAGTGAATTAATACCAGTAAAGAATGAAAAGGTTGGAAATTAAAAGAACTTTTGTTCACCAAAAGTGAATTAAAACGGTATGAAATATTGAAACTCTAGGTTTCTAATTTTGACAGGGCAGAAAAATCGCCCTTTTTTTCTCCTTTTTTTTTATTCTAGAAAATAAATTGCCAGTATCATGGCAGATAAGTATAGTCATAGACAAGTCCTAAAACGTCTACATAAAGAAATTAAAGAAAACATTATACATCAAAAACATGATATACATAGGAAAGTTCTTCGTCGAAACATGTTTTAGGTGGGATATAATGGAGATGGGGGTTGGGAGAAGGGAAGGGATCGTTTAATAAAGTAAAGCTAGGTGAATTGTTTTGTCTCTTACAAATTTTATTGTAGCTTATAATTTTCTTATTGTCATTTTCTGGTAGATCAGGATGACCGTATATGTATACTGCGACAGAATTCGCTAGGTGATAAAAGTTCTGTAGAATAGTACTGCAATAACTGATGTAGCAAGGGAAGCTTTTTGGGTTGCGTTTAAACAGAAAGTGGCTTGTGTTCTCTACATCAAGCCCGCAAATACATGAACTAATTAGTAGTGGAGTTATGCTGAAATTTGTGAGCTCCGAGAGGGCTGAGTCCAACCCTAAGTTGAAAGATGTACTTAACATAATATGGGTCATGAATATCAAAAATAGAGGGCGAAATAGTGTCTGTAGATGTTTTTTCAAAACAAGAAAGGAAGGCATTGTTACGAAATCAGGCATAATTACATTCCAGTCTTTAATGGCGTTTAGTTGGAAGGAATTTTTAAATCAATCCATAACGTGTAGTATTTTGAAGCTGTGGGACAGGACCGTCTATATTTAGGATTTGTTCAGTGGCGGATCTGGACTGTCTTCAGTATCTTCATGAAGATACTCAATTTTTGAAAAGAGCAATTCTTTTTGGCAGGTTTTTATTATTTAAGACTAAGTTAGCCCCTTAAATTGTAAAACTAGGCTGAAGATGATGGCGAACACTCTAGAAAATAAAACTTGGAGTATTTATGCGTTTCCTGTGCTTCAAGTTTCTTAATTTCCCACGGATTCACTTTTGAAGACACTCAGAAATTGGGTCAGATCCGCCACTGGTGATATTGAATTAACAAAATCTATGATTTTAGTAAAAATTGTTACAAATGGTATCAATTCTTGTCCCCAACAACTACAAGTCTTTTGATGTTTTCTGTATCTTACTTACATATTTGATAGCATAAAAAAATAGTCCAGCTGATTTTTTTGTATTGAATTGTCTATAAAACTTAAGCAGCCTTAACTTGATTGAAAATTCCTAGTTTACAAAAAATAGTGAAATTGTTCCACAAGTATCCTTAATCAGCCACTTTTACCAACTAAAGTAGATGTGAATATTATTTATGAGTCTAACAATCAGATCTGATTGTATATTTCTTTTCTCAAATATCAATCCAAGGGCTGTACTGTGATACTGAAGTAATAAAATCAAAGATTTTAGTTAAAATTGAAATATGAATTACGGTCGGTCTTTTGATTTGCCAGTAAAATACAAAGAGGTCAAAATAAGTTAAATGAGTGCTGTTTTACGATGAAAGATAGAAGATACGGCTTTGAATGGATATGAATATTATGCACATACTACACTACCACCTTTTTTAATTCTGCTTTATTGCATAGAAATTATATTTTGATTTTTTTCCCCGTAGTTTTATGCGGGTTTATGTATTTCATAGTGTGCGTTCCAATCCTCTTAGGTTAATTCCACACGCCCTCCTTAATTCTTTATTTTGACAGTAAGCCTCAGAATAGGCATAAATCAGGTCCTCATCCCCCAGCATAAAGACCCATATAGGACAAGTAGTTATGATTTCTTTTGTGTATATTGGAAAAGTAGATTTATTTATGTGCATGATAGAATTACATGATCTAGAAGGGTTTCAGACTAGACAGAGGTAGGTCAGGTTGAAATAAAGTTATTAATGAAAGACTTTTCATTTATTTGAAACTCTTACTTCATATTTTTGATGGTAAAACTCGCCAACTCAACCTCTTCAAATTCAACCTCCCCCCTTGTTCCTCAGGTAACCCTTCTAACTAAGGCAATTTACCTTCATCCAGAAGCCGTCTATGCTAACCTATGCCGATCATTCAAAATGGCTGGTGTTGACGTAGGAATTGGATGTTATAGATAAATTTGAGCAAATTTTAATGAGATTTTTTTTAAAAAAGTAAAAAATGATATGCAAATATTTTTAGGAAACATAGTTGTTTAGCTTTTCGTTTCTCTCCATTTACACACACACACACACACACACACACACACACACACACACACACACACACACACACACACACACACACACAC